>JAPYZC010010637.1:0-12765 GCA_030522665.1 Ichneumoninae sp. A BG-2022a
GGAATATGTAAACCGAACTACAACGAACCATTTAACGCTCGAATTATTCGTTAACAACGGATTTTTACCGAAATATTTACTATTTACGCGATCGACAATTCTTAACCTTACTTCTAAGAAACCGCTCGAGTCGTGACGTGCGGTAAGAAAAGCGATAATATTATGCACTAATTATTACACTTCCTCGCAATTTACAATCCTTTCACACTACACAAATTCCTGAATATTCCTAGACCATTAATAAACGTTTTTATGCATTGGCTGCCTCGTAAATGACGTTATACGCCGAAGTGGTCGGTAAAGAGAGCATGGTCGGGAATAGGGACATTTACCTTAACGTTGTCGCAACGCGGAGAAAAAAAAACGTATCGGAATATTTATGTAGAGATGTATGTGTTATGTATATGTTATATAGAGATTGATGAAACCCTACTATCGATTTTTCTTCGCGAACTATTGATTGAAATTACCGTGACAACGGGTGAAAAATAATGTAGTTCGTGCAGCTGGTGGAAAAATAAAAAAGTTACCGACAATTTTTCTGTGCCACTTTTACCGAATTTTTCGGACGATTCTCCGCTGCCAAAATAGCGATTCGGAGTTTGCGAACTGGCGAACCACGGGTGTTCTTTGGAAGGACCGTACTTCCGTTTCCGGTATTTTTTCACATTAAAAACACAGTTTGAAAAAATATCCGATCACTCTTCGGCCCCGAGCTATAATGGGGAGTTATCGTGGAACTATTCGAATGTAATAACCACAGAAACCTTTTAACATGCCGACAGACTTTTCGATCAGATTTTCCAATTTCTTTCTAAGTCTTTTCTCCTTTTCCCGTTCATTCTACACGGAAACAACGAATGCCAAGCGAAGTCCTCGCATCCAAGGCCAATTATCTTTTCGCCGCGAACCCCGAAAAATCCTCGATGATTATACGTTTCCTCGGTGCAGGTCTCACGGGAGGAAGTGATTCGTCAACGTTCCCGACATTGCTAGTCCTGGTACACGTTGCACTCTATTCGGCCCGAGAACCGGCAATTTTCAACCGTACGAACCTCTCCTCCCTTCCGGAGCAACAAGAACACTGACACTACATTATGAATCTCTTTCCCTAGCGTCGCAGACGCGCCGAGCATGGAAGGAAATAGACATATCCAAATACCGAATAGCCAAAAAATTGTCGAGATGATTCGACTGCGTTTGGATATTTAGGGATCTCTCAATGAACGATAATAATGCTTTACAATCTCACCCTGAGAGACGTCGTGCTGAGATCGCCACATATTTCTCTGATGTTGCGGACACGCCAAGAATGGAAGGAAACAGAAATACTCAAAACAAAAAAAGCCCAAAAATATTCAACACCCAAAAAATTGGCGAGACGATTCGACGGTGTTTGGATATTTACTGATCTCCCAATGAACGGTAATAATGCTTTTTAATGTCACCATGGGAGAATTCGTGCTGAGATACTCACATCCTCTTCTATCGTCATACACACCCTATCAATGAAAGAAAAAACAAATAGTAAAAAAACTCAAATGTACCTAATACCCAAAAAATGGATCTCCAAATAAACGTTAATAATGCTCTTTTATTTAACCTTTGGAGGGTTCGTATTGAAATCGTCACGTTTTTCTCTGCCGTCATGCACATGCCAAGAACGGAAGGAAACAGAAATATCCAAAAATACCCAGCATAAAAAAAAATGGCAAGACGATTCGCCGGCGTTTGGGTATTTCGGGATCTCACAGTGAACGATAACAATATTTTTAATTTCACCCTGGAAGGCTTCATGCTGAATTCATAACATCTTCCTCTGCATCATATGAACACGCCGAGCGTGGAAGAAAATGAAAATCCCCAAAAATCCCCAAAACCCAAAAAATTGGCAAGACGACTCGACGGCGTTTGGGTATTTAGGTACCTCACAGCGAACTATAATAATGCTTTTTAATTTCATCCTGGGAGGCATCGTGCTGCGATCGCCACATCTGTGCATCCGCCCCGCGTGAAATCTCGACGGGGTGGGTTTTTCCTTCTTCTTCGTCACCGTCCCAACGTCAGCGGGCCGAGCACCGCCTAGTAACTGGCCTCTCGGCGAAATTCAAAAGCCTCCACCGCAGCCCCTCGATGTTTCCTCGCTCCCTCACACTCAGTGACACTATTTGTCACCTGATGACCGTTTCCAGAATGATTCACTTGTGTGTGGTCTTGCATCTGGCGGCCTAGACTCCATACAGGAGTCAAATCAGCCATGGGAGGCTGCTTCTGTATGGACTTCTGCACGACACACGGTGAAAAAAGAATGAAAGAATGAAGAAAATAACAGTCTTGCACTCAAATTCCTTCCCTCGCATGCTCCCGTTTCTTTATAAGCCGAGAGAGAACTCGACGGAGCCGAACCAAAAGTCATTTCGGTATTCCGCCGTCTGTCTGTTGGTCTTTGTGTAAATGGGCGAGGAGGGCACCGGTGTGGCAGATATGCCCCACGGGCCCGCGCCGCGTTCGCCATATTCCAAAGACACAAGCACAGTGTACTTCCCTAACCCGCCCATCCAGCGGCTCTTCCACTCTGTGGCGTGTATCTCGTTTTTCCGTACTCCCGTTTTTTTCTCCCTCAGGCGTCTTTACCTTCGCGTGTAACGCGGCAAAGCAGCCTGGATTTCGCGACGTCGACATGGTCTTTTGTCTTCCGTAAGGACGGTGAAAAAGGAAGATAGCTGAGGAGTGTCTCTTCCCGAAAGCTCCGCGCGGAATGGGTAACGTGATAGGAGGAATGGAGGGGAAACGGATCTGTTTCCATTCCGAACCTCCTATCACGTTTCCCGTTTCGTTATTGTATACTAAGGATATTTTTGGCAGAAAAATTAGGGGTGGGGGCATCGACCAACGCGTCGGGCGATGCGCGGGATGGAAACTTGGCCGGCGAACTGGTTCAGGCCAGGAAGTGAACAAAATTTCTGATAATTTTACAAATTTTTTTTGGTACATTAACAAGAACATGGTAGTGGATGTTTGCGGAAAAAAATGTGTTAACTCTACGACCGTTTTTTTCTGTGTGCCTTTTGTTTATTAAGCAAATGTGAACAATCGGACGGTGAATCTTTCTTTAATTTGGGCACAATTTATCTTGAAGAATGATCTTTTCTCTGCTATTATTTTTTATTTTGCAGATTCCGGTGGAACTGAAATTAACGGACCAAACGGCTACATTATAATATTTTGTTGAAGGATTTCCGCAACTCTCCATTCACGATTTTTCCAAAAACTCATTTTTGTCAAAATTACATTTTCAAGTTACACTCCCAGATCGTTTAACTCCATAGATCGCTCGGCCTATCATCTGCTAATTGGTTGAACTTCGAACTTGACGAGCCAACGGATGAAACGGTTTTCAAAATCCTTGCGGTAAAATTTTTCACAGTACAGTAAGAATTGTGGTATTCGATTTGACAAACAGAAAAAGTCGACAGCTGTACTCAACCGTGAAACAAATAAAGCATATAGTCCTATGCCATTATATTTATTTCATATTTACCAAGTGAGAATATCTTTTCACGACGGTGGAATGCAATGAAAATGAATGAAATGGTTTTGAAAATCCTTGCGGCGATCTGACAAACAGAAAAAATCGACAGATTTAATCAATCGTGAAACAAATAAAGCGTGTAGTCCTATGCCATTATATTTATTTCATATTTACCAAGTGATAAAATCGTTTCTCGAGGGTGGAATGCAATGAAAACGGTAGGGATCAATGATACCCCGATCGCTGAAACACGATTCGAATTATTCGCGTTTGGCTTGGCTACTACTGGGACGTCAGAATGTTCGATAACGTGGGGTACGTGCAACAGCCACGGATTTTCAACTATTCCGGATCTGTTCATCGTGCCTGACCGAAACTCGTGCCCAATCCCTCTCTCTTCATCATGCCCACACAGTCTATCAGTGCCGATGCAACTCTGTATGAAAAAGTAACGGAGTTTCCTGCCATACACGAGACATTTTTAATGCTCGATCACACGTTATGAGACATGATTTATTCGCGAGACTCGGAGGTAGAGGAAGTTTGTAACAAGCCCAGTGGCACACGCCTATCAATATCGATCGATCCCATCCGATTTTCACCAACATCTGCGCATTCGGACAAATTGTAGGTCACACTCGGGACATTCCACGTCGAGAAATCCACCTCCTGAGCGGAGTGTCAAAATATTTTTTTTATTTTTGATAAAGCCATTATTGGCGCAAAAAATATCGAGAAATTATTAATCATTTTTGCGTCACATAATTCGGAAATAAATACCGTAAGTGGTGCGTCCACTATTATCTATTCCAAAAACAACGAGCGTACAAAAATAGCAAATAAAACTTACAAACATAAAAATTATGTTTCCAATACGCTTATCAATATTTTTTCGAATTTGGCCGTTTCCAAATCGTCTATTATGCCATATTGGCACAATTGATAATTGGCGTGTAATTTCATTTACAACACTTCATATTAATATGCAACTAGCAGTTATACTGACTCGCAGTATCTGTGTGAGTATCTGTGAGTATCTGTGAGTATTTGTGTGAACATCTGTGAATATCTGTACACCCAGAAAAAATATATTTATTCAAGTCAAATAAATGTCGATCTTCAAATGACGTTTATTAAGATAAAAGAAATGTTTCGTTGTCTTAGCAAAATCTTTATTAGATTCAAATAACGGCTTTTCTTACTTTTTTTTTTACTATTTATTAATTTGTAATTTCAAATAAATTAATAAATCGACATGAACTTTATTATTATGTAGATAGTAAAATAAGTACACTGGGACCTCGATTTCGTTTACAGCGGCGGGACCGGCTCCGAATTACACTTGCCAAAGTCGAGGTTGAGCATGCCCCGCTCATACTCACTGTCGAGCATAGCCCGCTCCGTGGTGGGGACTGTTGAGAAAATTGAGGCCGAAAAAACCGAAGTCCTAGTGTATACAATACACTACACACGCTACACACTGATCGATAAGAGTATTTACAAAATACCTCGTGGAAGCCGCACCTTCATGCGGACTATAATCCACGATAAAATTTGCCCAGAAATGCATTACGTCAATTTCGATAAATATACGTGTTCATATATATATATATATATATATATATATATGTGATTTAAATCCACGAGGACATATTGGTTGCGTATGTGCATGGATGATATGTCCCTCAGGAATTAGAGGAACATTGGTTTTACTTTGAGGGATTTATCCTCTGCTAAATCCTCTGTTCACTGTACATGCAGCTCATCGTCCATGCACCATTGTCCTCTTTAATTTGTAACGTAATCCTCCATCGCTTTCGGTATTTATTAATATTACTGTATTACGTATACGGTATTTCATTTGGTACCTTTTTAAATAAAATGTTTTCGATTTTGTTACTAATTATTAATTTTATTAGTTATTAATTTTGTTAATTTTAATAATCGGATGTTGGTGTTGGTAATGGAATCGTTGAGGTAGTTGAAGGATAGAAGCCGACACATCGAAATTTGTTAGGGCGAGTAGCGTAATTCATGCGCCGTCAAGAGTCGAGAAAATCGGGCATAGTCGACGAGCAGAAAGGGGATTCCCGTCACGTGATTCGGAGATGCGCGAGAACTTTCGCGGTACTCCGACTACGTCATTGGAACGAGTTCTGATGCGAGATGGCATAAATACGTACCAAAAGTTATTAACTCGGTCGGAACTGACGTTCCATTGAATTATAAATTTCGCAACGAAATCTGGCGAAAATTAATTGAAAATAAAGATTAAATGGATGTTTAAAATTACTCGAATGTTAACTATCGGTTCCTTTTCAGAACGAAGTTTTAACAGAGAGGACAAAAATTCATGTCGCGAAGTTCTTTGAAATAATCAGAGAGTATCGCAGTCGCATTGCTGGTTCAGTGGTTGACTGTTACGGGAGACTCAAACCAGAAGCTGCTCATGCGGAATTTCGGTTGCGCCAGAATTAAAAAAAAAAATAATTGTTTCTGCCAATCACGGATGTTCCGCTTGGCGATAGGCCAAAATTGTTATCGGATCCGTGTTCGGCATGAGAAAACAGAACTATTGCGTTGACAATGATTTTTGGAAACGTTTCATTTTTACGCATAACATTTTAGGGGAGACCGGGGCAAAATGGCACAGCGGGGCAAAACGGGACGGTGAGGGCAAAACTCAATTTTCCAATAATTTTTGGATGCCCCATTTCGTCCCAACGGTATATTCGAATTTTCAACCCATTTTTTCCCACCATCGCCACCACCCAAAAGTTATAGGAGATTTGTGTTTTGTCTCATTACCCCGTTTTGCCTGGTGTGCATTTTGTCCCGCTCGCCCCTACTCTTATTTCGCACTTTTTTCACGTTTTGTATTATTCAGTAACAGCGTACGGTCCTGTAAAAATGTTTCCTCGTAGAATACACGAATGGCCCTGCGGCTCTCCGGATAAGCCATCGAGAAGCGGAGATATCGCCGTTTTTAAATATCAAAATTCGTAACTTTTTGCAAAATGTGTCGGGCAAAAAATTCGTGTCGGTCATTTTAAAAGCAATGTCCGATATAGTTTTTTTCTTGCTGTTCACTAATTTGCCAATTATTTAACTCCTCATTTATTATGTACGGAAACACAGGTGAAGAATGGTTGTTCTAAACAGCAACATTTCTTTTATGGTAATTTTTGTTATTATTTTTTTTTAATACTGCATTCAGCGGAACTTCCATTGGCATTATTTCGCGTATGGGAGTTTTCCCAATAGAAGAACTGAAAAAAACGGCTTTTCGAATTTCGGTTTTCGAAGGTTTTTTTTTCTTTTTTTTTACGAATATCCTATCGAGGCCGATAGCATAGATGATATGTGGTTTTTTTCGGTATACGCTGAATAAAAGCTCACGTCGATGGATTAATATGCGTGTAAAGCGATTTCGCCGCATTTCAATGCGCGGTACGTCATACGAAGAGATTTGGGTCACGGACGATAGAATTTTGTGAATTTCTGTCTATGACACACTCTATTTAATGCGTCATACATGCACAAGGGGATTTCGATACGTCCAAAACAAAGTACTCGGCGGTCATATTTTCAATGCACGGAACGATCGAAGGATTTTTTTTTATACACGATTTTAATGTTGACATACTCGGTATTACCCGAACTTGACAGGTAATCACCCGGTTAGCCGAGGAAAATTATTTAAATCAGCGAACTCCGATTGTCATTATCCTGAATAAAATTTATAATTCAAACGACAAAATGATCAAAACGTTCTGAAAAAATTCACCTGAAACGTAAGTTTCAGAAAAAAATTCAAACATTTCTATGGCATAAACATCTGAAAATAAAATTGAAATTCTCAAATCGCTTCCTCATAAAAGCTGAAAGTTGAAATTTTCATATCGCTTCTTCATAAAAGTTTAAAATTGAAATTCGCGAAGCTTCCTCTATGAGGAAGCCAAAAATACAGACAATGCTTCCTCATAGAAGCAATATGAAAATTTCAACTTTTAACCTTTATGAGAAAGCAATATAAAAATTTCTATTTTCAACTTTTATGAAGAAGCGATATGAAAATTTCAATTTTCAGCTTTTATGAGGAAGCGATTTGAAAATTTCAATTTTTTTTCCACACAATGAACTCGTTCATTTTTCGGAATATGTATGAACTTTTTCAGCATTTTTAGTAATCTTCAAAAATTGCGTTTTTTATTAAAGCTGTGAAAAAGCACAATTTCCAAAGATTACAAAAAATTCAAACGTATTCAGAAAAATAAACGAATTATTTTTATTAAAAAAAATGGTTATGTTGCCGGGTAATTTATTTTGTTTTTTATTTTTTATTTGTTACTAAAAAATCGGAATTATTATTTCTCAAAAACAATCTTTGCAGCACTTCGCATATACTTGATTTTTTTCAGATTTTTATCGAGAAGTGTTCGAAATTTTCGCTGAAACTCATGTTTGGCAGGACTGTACCGCTCGAACTAGCTCAAAGTGTGCTTTCCTTGATTGCACGAAAAAAAAAAAAGTACGGAAATTAATATCACTGTTGCAACCAAAAATGTCCATCGCACATGAAGGGTTGAACCTCGTCTCCGAGAGATTTTTGTCAACAGCGTACGATCCCGACTACGATCGTCAACGACGATTGTACCGATAAGCGCAATACATGTCCGATCGATGAATTAATGAAACGACCCGCTCTATGAATTAAAAAAAAATTCCCATCCGTTCTCCCGCCGACCGGATAATTTTACGGAGGCAACGGTAACAAAAGAGCTCGACCTGCCCCAACGTCGCCGGTACGCGACGCAGTAATAACCGACACTTAACCATCGTCGCTAAAATTCACCATAGAAAATTAACATTGTCAGTCAATAGAGTAGGGAAATTCGATACTCGGCTCCGCCCGAAACATCGAGCTGCGCCATCCCGAGAATGGATAAGCATCGAATAACCCGTTATCGACGTCAGTCTACCTTCGGCGGTATCGCGAAGTGTGTTTCTTTGGTAATGAGATTTTCCCGACGTTATTAGAAAATCTCCAAGGTGTATGTGCGCAATCTACCCGGCCCTCTGTACCCCGGGTAATAATAATAGCGCTATGCACCCGTTGGAATAATCGATTTTGCCAGCGTCGAACAATAGCAGCCGAGGCCGAGGACCGAAGTCGCGCCGGTGCCGGGCCGGTGCCCGTGAGAGGGTTGTACAGCGCGGCAAGTGGCTCTTCATTTACCTATGGGTAATAGGTCTCGTGAGGCTTATGGAAGGTACTCGCCTTGCCGGTATACCTTATACACGCTCCCGTAATACTTCCACAGCCGAGCGAGCCCAAAGAGCTCGGGCTGCTCCTTCAGCTTTCGCCGTACCAGAAGGATCGAGCTTCTTGCGCCGGGCAAATAATAGACAAGTAAGGAAGACGTGTTTGTTTAGGATCTCCCGCGGTCCTGATTCAATCTCCTGTTTAATTTGGCGTTCTCGGGACTTCTGTGACGCGGCGTCGCTCATAGTTGGGCATTACGGTTCGTACTTGCAGGAGGTTCCGCACGGAGAAAAACGTCACCGTGCGCCAGCGAGAGGCCATCGTTCTCCCACTGGTACGCCTTTCATTTGGCTAGGGTAGAAAAACATCGCATCACTTTTTTTAGTGCAAGAGCCGGGTCGCCTAGCGTAATTCTCTCGCGTTCCCGTAAAGTCTTTGTAACGAGAGACCATTCTTTCTTTCCGTTGCGTCGGAACGAAGTGCAGCAGTTAAATGTGCACCGTGCGACGGGGATCGAGGCGCGATTGAAAGTAAAATCAATGTTGACACTCGGATGAGGGAAATGGAAACTGTTTTTCCGGCTGTCATTGCCCATTTGGGAGGAGCTTTCGTGGATTGCGTGGGCATCGCTGCACCGGTCGTGAGCGACAGCGCTGGAGAGAGATACGACGGATCTCATCCGAAGCTTTCTTGATGGGGAGATTTTTTTGTCTGTGTTATCGGGGATTTAAAAAATCCGAGGACTTTTTTTAGTGTAGCGGAGAGCGGGGCAGGGTGTGGGAGTTGTTTGTTTGTAATAAAAAAAATAAACATCCAATAAGAACGTCAAAAATTTAGGTAGCGATGAGAAGAAAGTAGGGTACGATATGCGGGCTTTTTTCCTTTCGACAGTAAGTATTTCCAGTTTTGTCCCTTTCGACAAGAAGTATTCACACTTTTGTCTCTTTCGACAAGAAGTATTTACAGTTTTGTTCCTTTCGACAAGAAGTATTCACAGTTTTGTCCCTTTCGACAAGAAGTACTCACAGTTTTGTCCCTTTCGACAAGAAGTATTCATACTTTTGTCCCTTTCGACAAGAAGTATTCATACTTTTGTCCCTTTCGACAAGAAGTATTTACAGTTTTGTTCCTTTCGACAAAAAGTATTCACAGTTTTGTCCCTTTCGACAAAAAGTATTCACACTTTTGTCTCTTTCGACAAGAAGTATTCACACTTTTGTCTCTTTCGACAAGAAGTATTCACAGTTTTGTTCCTTTCGACAAGAAGTATTCACAGTTTTGTTCCTTTCGACAAGAAGTATTTACAGTTTTATCTGTTTCGACAAGAAATATTCACAGTTTTGTCTTCTTCCACAAGAAGTATTAACAGCTTTGTCCCTTTCGACAAGAAGTATTCACAGTTTTGTCCCTTTCGACAAGAAGTATTCACACTTTTGTCCCCGTCGACAAGAAGTATTCACACTTTTGTCCCCTTCGACAAGAAGTATTCACACTTTTGTCCCCTTCGACAAGAAGTATTCACACTTTTCTCCCTTTCGACAAGAAGTATTCACAGTTTTGCCCCTTTCGACGTGATGCTCGAAACCTTTCAAACAAATTTGGGATATTATTGTAAATGAAAATAATGAGATTACTGAAGCATCGGTTTTACCGATTAGAGCTTGGGAAATCTTTATCTAATTTCGGTGTACACTTTGCATATTGCGATAATCGTACAACGAGAACCCAAAATTTGTCATTCCGCGATTTTCAAACATTTTCAACAGTCCCAAACTTCGTGAAAAAAAAAATCTGCAAAAATTCACATAGTGCCCAAAGAGTATAGTTTCATCGACGAAACTGAAAAAAAAATTTATTATAAATATTCATGCCGTAAGGTAAAAATGCCATGGGGTATTATGACCCACCCCGATTAGCACGTAAATCAACGACCACTTTCATCCTAGTTAGGGATTGAAACAGGTCGGGCGATAGTCAAAAACTACCACCGATACTCCATCAGCAGTATCGCTTTACCGGAAGACCGGAAGGGCCGGCCTCTCGCATCACATGCCCCACCCTATCCAAATTACATTCCCGCCCATAGTTAAAACCGTCCAATATCTGACCAAAAATATCTAATTTCGAAAAATCTGCAAAAATTCTCTTACTGATCTAAGAATATATTTTCATCGATGAAACTGAAAATAAAATTAATTGTAAATATTCGTGCCATGGGGAATTATGGCCCATCCCGATTAGCACGTAAATCAACGACCACTTTCATCCTAGCTGCGAATTGAAACAGGACAGATCGTTAAATACCTCCGCCGATACACCATCAGCAGTATCGTTGCATGCCACCACCCGATCCAAATTACATTCCCATTCATAGTTAAAACATCCACTGTCTGACCATCAAAAATTTACATAACCCCCCGCCCCCTCCCCCCTCCAAAACGAAGTGCAATAGTCCTCTCCACCGCCGGTTTCTCCGCTTCTCGTCGCCTTCGTCAACGTATATAACCGGATCCGGCATGTGCTTTTCATGAATGCAACTAATATACACCCGTAAAATCTGGGTTGGTTTGATCCTCTCTCATCCCCGCGTTCCGCCCCCTCGTAATTTCATCTCGCTTCCCATATAGAGTATTCCGAACCTCCCGTCCCACCGACAAAATTTCACACGTGCCACATCGCATCATGACTCGCATATTAAACGTTCCTACATTTACTCCGTCGGTGGATGGTTTATTCACGACGTGAAGAAAAAAAAATGATAATAATAATAGTAAAAATAAAATATAAAATAAAATAAAATTATCGCGAATGCGTGCATCGCTACGTGTGTTACACATAAGCGGGGGAAGGGGGTTGGGAGCGCCGAGTCGGCGTAACCTGCTCGCCATATTCCACTTGAAATTGTCGGTGTGCGTTCGCGCGTATCTGTCTGTCTGTCTGTACGTGGCCAGATGGGTGACTGGCAAGCGCGTACGTCGCTTGAAAGGGTTGGAAATAAAATGAATCCGGTATTCGTATCACGTCCCCTGGATTCCGAAATGGTGTGAGACGGTGGCAAAGGGATAGATGTGGATTTTACGATGTTCGAGGGAGAACGCAGCCAAACCACCATGGTTCGCCCCCTCCATATCCGACGAACGCCTCTGGGTTAGTACCCGGCAACGGGAGACAGTCGCGAGAGCCTCGGCAACGTATCAAAGAACGCTCTTTGCCGAGCGTTTGCTGATGCTGCGATGCTTTGGCTCGCGCCACTGGCTCCTGCTCCTGCCACTTTTGCCGCAGACGCCAGGGAGAAAGATAAAGAGAAAAGATAAAGAAACGGCGGGGGCGGCCCGGGCGGACGGGAGCTTTCCCAGCGCCGTCGCCGAGGGCGATCTTCCATTCGCCATATCGCAGTTATTGCTCGTCACACGTTATGAAATTCGGTGCGGCTGGAAATCGAAAAGATCCTCGACTGTATATGGATTTTATACCGCTACTTTTCTTCCACTTTCGACAGACGATTCCCCACCGCAGAATGCCCGCTGATGGCGGTGAAAATTTCGCGTTAGGAGCTGTGGAGATGGCCGACGTCGGCCGGTCCCGATATACCCAATGTTTGGGAAAAAATTGCGTGATATACTGTTTTTTTTTTTTATGGAGGTTAAGCTGTTTATAAATTTGGGGAGAATTTTGGCGGCTCCTTTTTGATCGAATATCGGTGCGAACGAACGAGCAAAAATTTTTATTGACGTACTCTAGTGTAGCTAGGTGGGTGACAGTCCAATACGACACTATTATTGTACCCCGACTTTTTATACTTATTTCAACGATATTTCAAGAATATTTCGACAATATTTCGACAATATTTCAACAATATTTCAACAACATTTCAACAATATTTCAACAATATTTCAACAATATTTCAACAATATTTCAACAATATTTCAACAATATTTCAACAATATTTCAACAATATTTCAACAAT
>JAPYZC010010644.1:0-10473 GCA_030522665.1 Ichneumoninae sp. A BG-2022a
ATCTTCCATAAGCTTGATTTTTTTCAGATTTTTATCCGATCGAGAAGTGTTTGTAATTCTCTTTTATTCCTCGCAAACTTAGGCGGCGTCAGTCATTGCTCTAGTACTACCTTAATTGATAGTTTGATCCCCGATCATTGTAGGAGTTTATACAGCTAACAGTTATTGTTTATACAGTTACGGTTTATACCGTTATTGTTTATACAGTTATTGTTTATAAACAGTCACGTTTTATACAGTTACTGTTCACACAGTTATTGTTTATACCGTTATTGTTTATGCAGTTGATGTTTATACAACCAACAGTGACGTCGATTAGTAGTAAAGCAATTTACCATAGTGATGCAAAAAAACTATTGTTCCGTTCGAAATTTTATGAAACGAAAGTAAGATACAACCTGCCCGCTCGGTATCCCGAAGAGTAAATGATATTTGCTTGTACGCGTACGAATACGTATCTCTGATTGCCGACTGTTATTCGGTGATTCTTCCAATCAGTGACACGCGACGAGAAACACCTTTTCGCTTCTTTCACGCGAAACTATATATTCAACAATGCGTTTACGAGTTTCTAAAAAAATTATGAGACGAAGCACAATGGCCTCTCGGCACTTTACTTCGAAAATTGTTCATCGATTTAATTTTGCTTCGCTTCCGTAACTTAAACGATCATTTGGCCGCATACGCTGGTTAAACAGGTGTCATAATCGTTCAAAAAAAAAATCATTTTCTCCATGAAACGCCGACAATAACACTTAAAGACAGAGCTTCGAGTACTTTGAAAATATAATCGCATATTGTTAGGTCGTTTCATTTGGAAATTTAACCAAAAATAACGACAACAAAAAACATACTGTGTTCGTTGCGTGCGAATGATTGGTCGCGGATAATGATTCGCACCGCTCGCAGATGAAGAAACTGCGCCGCCCCGGGAGGATTGCGATACTGACAATACGAATTCATACTTTTGTTCGTCTCTTTTATTATACTCTTCGAATTCACGCGAGAGATTTCTACTGCCATTGTGGAACAGTGAGAGCATGGAAGTACGCTCTACATTTCTAGCTGTACAGAGTGCAATTTAACTCTCCAATATGCAGATTAAATTGCTTTCGAAACCGTTTCGGTACGAAATTGAAAAAATAAAAAATGAATAAACATTATTTGGTTATTGGAGTAAAAATTGAGAAAATAAATAAATTACTTTAAAAGTAAAGTTATTTTTTTTAATTCTTTTAAAAATTGGAAATAAAAACCGGAAGTGCTTGATAGAAATTCACAGGATCGATTAACGACGACTGCAATATGCAACGCACGCGGAAAAATATATATAATATATTTTTTCGAATTGCATAGATAATTCGTTTAGTGTAATAAACGTTTCATCAGTCGATACAGAAATACGTTTTATTTTATTTAAACAATTTAGTTAACGTCGAACGTATAACCTTAAAGTTACCAGCACTCGCAGATCAAACGTTACTACAAGCATTAAAAAAATTGAGAAATTACAGTAAAATAAAAAAAAAATTATATTAATATATTAACGATTACAACATTTTTGCGAAATTTATCTTAAAAGTCATAGTACATCGAGAATCTTATTACGCAGTACTTATAATAAAATAATAATAAAATAATAATAAAATAATAATAAAATAATAATAAAATAATAATAAAATAATAATAAAATAATAAAATCAAATTTGCCCCATACCATCCTCTTCCTTATGAAAAACCGAAGAGATTCATATACGGCAAAACCCATTTACTGCTCATAGGACCCCTGTACGTTGAAGAAACGCGTGGGGCACATATGTACCCCAGTCATGAGTTAGAAAGTAAAAAAGGGAAACATGAGTTCTAGTGTTAAAAATAATTGCGATTAGAAGGGTTAAGAATAGTTGCGAAGAATAATAACATCGACAAAAATGAGTGATTAATTGTCAAAATTGATCTTAAAATGTCGAATAATTGTCAAAATTGATTTTAAAATTTCGAATAATTGTCAAAGGTTATCTTAAAAGTCATATTACCGCGAGAATCTTATTGCCTAATACGATCTCACGCTGATTACAACTTGTCGGCGAGGAATCAATAAATTATAAAAATTGACCGATCGGAATGTGGCCCAGTCAGGTACTTACGTACAGTGTAAGCTACCGCGGGGCATTAGTGTAAGTACTATAAGTACGGCTAATACATTGTAATACTCGTACTTATAGCGCTCACACATAAGTAAAGTTAATCTCCGTATACAGACGAAGGTTTACAATAAGCCGTCTCGGATACGGGGATTTCGCAGGGTGTAGCAGAGGCGGGCATCGTGCTGCAGTAGGTGCCCGTATACCGACCTACATCGGTGTAAGAGACTCTCGGTCGGGAGAGCGAGAGAGAATAAGCGAGAAACATCCGAGTTTTGCCCGGGGCTTCTCCTGGCACACCGTAGACTCAAAGTCGGCCATAAACGACCGAAACGTTAATTTATAGCTCACCGGCCGCAATGCCCGGTAATCTAATTAGTTTAACGACCGATAAAACATTCTTCGGCTTTTTACCTATATCGAGCGCAATAATACGACTTTTTTCTTTTGCACCATCTACCCGCGGAGAATTATTCAAGATCGTTATAAACATATAATTACATTATTGGACAGGCCGACGGTCCGAGAATCCCGAATTTGACGTTAAAAAATCCTATAAAGCTTAGCAAATCCTATAAAGCTAGGCAAACACAACAACAGTTTTTATATACATTGTTTCGTTTTATGAATTTTTTTTTCGGCGTAATTGAATACTAATTTGTGGAGGCTTCGATGTGGAAACAATAGTGTTATTACTTGCAGGTTGGATGAATATTTTAGTTATTTAAAAATTGTAATTTTAAGCCTAGAACTCATGTATCGTTTTTTCTACCCTGTAACTTGTGACTGGGGTACATATGTACCCCACGCGTTTCTTCAACGTACAAGGGTTCTATGTGCAGTATATGGGTTTTGCCGCACATGAATCTCTCCGTTTTTTCATGAGGAGAATGGTATGCGGCAAATTTGATTTTATTAAGGTTTAGGGGGTGAAAATCAACCTTAAAGCCCAAAACATAACGAAAATTGGCAAAAGCCGCATTTTTTGTGAACAAAATTGTAGTTTCTTTTTAAACGTTTCAATCTTCGAATTATAAACGCTATTTTACAGGGGAGACATCATGCTATTAGGAAAGAAATAGTCCCATTGTATTCCGTTCAAAAAGTTGATTCATTTGGACATTTGAAAATGGGAAAAAATCGAAAACTTGTGACGTGGAAAAAATAAATAAAAATGCAAACAAAATTGGCTTTGCATGGATTTGAAAAATTATTTTTCTTGAAACATTGTAGGTAATTAAAGATAACAATAATTATTATAAAAACATAAAAATTGGAAAATTATACAAATTTAAAACATAACATTTTTTACGAACGGTAAAAAAATGTTTAATCATTAAATTCCAACTATATACGTCCATTTTATATAACAGTACTAATTTAGTACAGAACTAAATTATCGTGGAGGTCTCAAGTCGATAATGTTAATTTCTAATTTAAGAGCGTAGTTTGAATAGTACCGTCTGGAGTACTTTTGTACCCCATACATGAGTTCTAGGTTCAAACATGATTTTTTTTCCACTGAAATTTCCAGTCAAATAATTACTTATTTTCGGGAAAACGCAAAAGTGTCATAGAATAATTGTACGGTGTAAAATTTTTGTTTGCATCTCTTAGTGTAGATGTAAGTAAAATTTGTGAAAATTTATTTTTATTTATTTATTTATTTATTTAATTATACGAGTTGTACAAGTTGAACAAGTTAAGCGGCAATTGGATACCCACAATCGTCAAGATATTTCCATTACTGGAGTATCGACTCGAGACAGCGTGAGTACCCGGAGGAGGATGAGCCAGCACGAGATACGAGGGAGAGGTGTGAAGGACCGATTTCGAAGGTGTAAAGTATAAAGGGAGGGCCCCCCAGGTGGTTGACTGACGGTCACTAATCGCGGCCAGGGCGGAAAACAAGCGCGATGAGTTGCCGGTTCCTCGATCCTCGGAATGATCTACCTGCGAGAGACCAAATGGAATCAGCAACAGGGGGTAAAAGCGTCTCGAAAAAATTTCTCAAACTCCTCGCAGTGTAACTTTCTATGGGCACCAGCCGCGCTGTAGGTGTATCATCAGTTAAACTTAAATTTTTCAACCCAGAAAAACTCCTCTTCTACCCTCTGCTCTCCAAACAACAAAAACTGTAGCGCACATTCGGCACTCACAATGGAGATGAAGCGAAACAAAAAAAAAAGGAAAATTCGGAGAACGAAGCGATCCGAAACTTTCACCGCGGAATAAAAATGACTCACGCTGCAAAATGGGTCGGTATATTTAGCAAACATTTTTTTACCACAGAAGGCTATCTTTTTTTTCGTCCATCTTAAATTTAGTTTTTTAGATCATAATATGGAAAGGCAAAAAATTGCAAAATTGACAAGAAAATAAATGTTGGTGCTTCGTTGACAAGAGTTTGCGAATGTACAATGTACGATGATTTTTGTGCATCTATAAAAAGTTATTAAACAAACCTTTTTTGTATGGTTCGAGAAAGTAAAAAAAAAGTTTTTTTTACAAAATACAAAAAGTTTACCAATACATTTATACAGCCATCCGTGCCCGTAATATATTCCCAGATGTGCTACACGTCTAGTGCATCGTGGACAGGAGTTTGTCAAATGTATAAGCCTTTGTGCGAATGTATACAAAGTTTTAAAAAACCTTTCGTTTTTTGTACTCTTGTTAAAAGTAAAAAAAAAGGTTTTCCTGCTCGTTTACAAAAACTAACAAACCGTTTTTGCACATTCATAAAAAATAAAAAACACCCCCCTTTTAACATTTACTAAAAGAACAAAAACCATTTTTGCAAATTCCGAAAAAGTTAAAAAGATGCCTATTTTGCACATTCCGAAAAAGTTAAAAAATAGTACATTACGATACTAGTGCGAAAAAACTTTTCTGACGACGGTGAGTTTGTAGCACGAGCCGAAGTACGAAATTTTATTACAGTCGGTGCGAAAACGTCAGTTTTCCGCACGCTTAGCGTGCCCACAGCCCCATTATCACACCTCATGAACTAAAATTTGGTGCGATACTCGTGCGAAAAACTCGTGCGATTGCAGCCCTCGCCTCGGCTCGTACAGCAAAGTCACACTTGTCAGAATAGTACATTACGATACTAGTGCGATAAAACTATTTCTGACGAGTGTGAGTTTGCAGCGCGAGCCGAAGGCGAGTGTTGCAATCACACGAGTTAAGAAAACGTTTATCGCACGAGTATCGTACGAAATTTTATTTACGCGCGCGAAGCGTGCGTAAAACTGCACTTTACGCACCGAGTGAAATAAAAAGTTTTACCGCACTAGTATCGTTAATTACTATTATTTCACAGGGTTCAAAAATGCAGGTTTTACGCACGCGAGGCGTGCGCAAAACATCAATTTTCCCACCGACTGAAAAAAGCCTTTTTTGTATATCACCAAAAACTAAAAAAAAACTGCTTTTCTTACAAATACAAAAAGTTTACAGATACATTTATATAGTGATCCGCGGCCCTAACAAAACAGTGTATCCCCATCCACGCTGTACGTCTCCTGTAAGCTGCGGCTGCCTCGTCGAGCGGGAGCGAGGATTATTAAAATATAATGGTCCTCCAAAACTAACTTCAGCGATGCCAGGCTATTTCCGGAAAATACATCGGCGCAACTCCCGTAGGGTCGGCTCGTCGATGAGCGCACACGTGTACGCAGACACCTACATCGAGCCGACCGCACGGTGTTTCGATAATAATCCGCCGGAGCAGTCGACAGGCCGCGGCGATGAGCACATGCGGCGGGGACCGAACGGTTTAATACTTATTGCTGTCGGCATTGGTGGTGCAGAGGCGGCGGCTGCAGCCAAACGCCGCCCGCGAGATTTAGAAATAATTAATGTAAATTACAGTGGTTCGAGCTACTGGTTATGCAGATGCAGGCTCCCCCCCCTGGCCCCGCTCTATCTCGATGACTCGATGGATCCTACTCGTGCTGTTTGTGTATACAGAGAGATCCGTTTGTAAGGTACACAAGCGAGGAAAGCGCCCGGCGTTGAATAGCCGACGAGCTCGCCGGTCGGAAACCATGCGACGGTCGAGGACTTGTCGTGCCCCTCGGCCCCCCGGCCCGTCTTCGTACCCGCTTCGTAAACCGCCCGGGGCGGCCTTACACCGAGCGTTCAATACGCACACGACATTCCAACATGGAAGCGTGCCCTCGATGGATATTTTATACAGAGTTATACGCAAATAATACAATTTCTATGTGGCAATCGCAGCCCGTTTTTAAGGCAAGAGTTAAAGAAATCTTTTTTTGGGCGGCGTTATTAAAAACTACCTGTTTGATGATGAAGAAATTTTTTTTTATCATATTTGAGTACATCAAACAGTTTCGATCGTTGAGCGGTTTATGTGAGATTAAAACTGGGCGTTTGAATGTTGAAATAAGAAAAGAGTCGGAGCTGTTAGAAAATGTCACATAAATTTGTCCCAGTGGGTTTAAGGTCCATGAGACTGCAACCGCAAAAAACTAAAAATACCGAGCGTTCAATATGCACACGACATTATTCCAACATGGAAGCGTGCCCTCAATGGATATTTTATACAGAGTTATACGCAAATAATACAATTTCTATGTGGCAATTGCAGCCCATTTTTAGGCAAGAGTTAAAGAAAGCTTTTTTGGGCAGCGTTATTAAAAACTACCTGTTTGATGATGAAGAAAATTTTTTTTTATCATATTTGAGTACATCAAACAGTTTCGATCGCTGAGCGGTTTATGTGAGATTAAAACTGGGCGTTTGAATGTTGAAATAAGTGGGTTTAAGGACAGAGTAATACGCAAATAATACAATTTCTATATGGCAATCGCAGCCCATTTTTTTTTAGGCAAGAGTTAAAGAAATCTTTTTCATTTATTAATCGCTTTATTGAGCAGCGTTATTAAAAACTTCCTGTTTGATGATGAAGAAAAAATTTTTAATCATGTTTGAGTACATCGAACAGTTTCGATCACTGAGCGGTTTATGTGAGATTAAAACTGGGCGTTTGAATTTTGAAATAAAAAAAGAATCGGAGCTGTCAGAAAATGTGACATAAATTTGTCCCAGTGGGTTTAAGGTCCATAAGACTGCGACCGCAAAAAACTAAAAATACCGGTTTTCTGAAAGAAAAAATTAAATAAATTCTTATTTGCGTTGCCCGAAAAGTGTCTCTTTGGTTTTCTTTCGCTATGGGTTTAACGACCATAAATAAATAAAATAAAAATCATAATCCAGTGCAGTTTTTATTACCGACCGTGGTATCTCACATAGTCTTAAGTGATTCGAATACGAATGATGATGTTTGCGAGCGGCGGTTAGCCATCGCGGTAATAGAGGTGCAACATAGTGTACAAGTAGTAACGCCGGTCCGCGGATCGGTCCGCGTCGTGTTTTCTCATCTCGCGGCCGGAGTCAGTCATACCGCGGCGCGGAGGGTAATGTAAGAGCAACTGCGCTCGGTGCCGCAGTTAATAACGCCGGAAAGGAGTGACTGCGCTTCGCCGCGACCGTACGCCGGGTAGGAAGGAATAAATGACCGTAGAAACGGCCCGGATTCGATTCTCGGCTGTTCGAGTAGTTACAGAAGTAGCAGCACGGCCAACGAGTCACGGTAGCTCTTTATCTTCTGCCGTTTCCTAATGGCGACGGACTCGGCGGCGAGAGGAATCGCCCTCGAGGGAAAAACTGAAATGGTGCTATTTGTGTGCCCAAGCTCCTCGGGAACACACAAACGCAAACGCCAGCGCAAACGCTAAGTCAAGCGCAAAGTCACGAATAAACTGAAGCATAAACTCAAGCACAAACTCAAGCGCAAAGTCGAGAACAAACTGAAGCATAAACTCAAGCACAAATTCAAGAACAAACACAAGAGCAAACTCAAGAGCAAACTCAAGAGCAGACTCAAGAGCAGACACGAGAGCAGACACGAGCGCAGACTCAAGAGCAAACTCAAGAGCAGACTCAAGAGCAGACACAAGAGCAGACTCGAGAGTAAACTCAAGAGCAAACTCAAGAGCAGACACGAGAGCAGACTCGAGAGCAATCTCAAGAGCTAACTCAAGAGCAAACTCAAGAGCAAACTTAAGAGCAGACTCAAGAGCAGAGACGAGAGCAGACTCGAGAGCAAACTCAAGAGCAAACTCAAGAGCAAACTCAAGAGCAAACTCAAGAGCAAACTCAAGAACAAACTCAAGAACAAACACAAGAGCAAACTCAAGAGCAGACTCAGGAGCAGACACGAGAGCAAACTCAAAAGCAAACTCAAGAGCAAACTTAAGAGCAAACTCAAGAGCAAACTTAAGAGCAGACTCAAGAGCAGACACGAGAGCAGACTCGAGAGCAAACTCAAGAGCAAACTCAAGAGCAAACCCAAGAGCAAACTCAAGAGCAAACTCAAGAGCAACCTCAAGAGCAGACTCAAGAGAAAACTCAAGAGCAAACTCAAGAGCAAACCCAAGAGCAAACCCAAGAGCAAACTCAAGAGCAAACTCAAGAGAAAACTCAAGAGCAAACTCAAGAGCAAACTCAAGCGCAAACTCAAGGGCAAACTGAAGGGCAATCTCAAGGGCAATCTCAAGGGTAAACTCAAGAGGAAACTCAAGAGGAAACTCAAGAGCAAACTCAAGAGAAAACTCAAGAGCAAACTCAATAGCAAACTGAAGAGCAAACTCAAGGGCAAACTCAAGAGGAAACTCAAGATCAGACCCAAAAGCAAACTCAAGCGCAAACTCAACCGCGAACTCAACCGCACGTCTACCCGTTGACTCACGACGTCGAGAACACATCGACGTTATAGTATATTAAGTAGGTGAGTACAAAATAATAATTCATAAATAATATCCGCATCTGCTTCGTGCGATGGCTCCTCGCAGTATGCAGATGCGGTACGTTAAGTTTCACACACAGGTTTAAATGTGTATAAGAAAAAAATTCGTATGGTAAAGTTGACTCATTTTTACCGTATGAATTGTCGGTAAGCGGTCAACTTCATCGAGCAGGGTACTGCAAAAGTGTGCCGAGATATTGGACAATCTTCTACGTCGCACGACGCGCCACCGCCACGGAAACGACAGTCCCGAAGCGATCTCCAGTCGTAACCGGGATAATATACGAGGAGAAAGATACGCGCTCCATAAACGTAGTACCGCTATTTTTTTTTAACACGGTTCGATTTTCGAGGATTTTTTTTCGAGAAATTGAGATACAAGATACATTTTATATTTGTTCAGAAAATAATGTTTTTTTTAGATTTTGTTGACATTTTGAAAAATTTTGCAAATAGTTACACGATACCAATATAGAAAAACCCTTGATATATCGCTTGACCAAGAAAACCAATTAAGCCGTATTTTATGTGCTTATGAATAGAAAATACGTCCTACTTATTTTAGTCACGCGATATACATATTTCCTTCATTTTTGCTTCCTCATAGAGGAAGCTTCGTTTTGGTGAAAAAAAAAAATTGAAATTTTCATAATGGTTTCTCGTAATATTACTGTACTCGCAAAGCTTCCTGTACAAGAATTTTGTATTTTCGGTTGAAAATTTCAATTTTCATCTTCTTAGATGAAAATTTCAATTTTCAACTTCTTAGATGAAAATTATTTCGTCCGTGGTATTTAGCGTTTAATTTTTCATTACCCAATAAAGAAAGAAAATCGAATGGTTTCTCCATGCAAAATAGTCGCAATGGAAGAATTAACATCCCCCCTCCTAAACGACTCCGGAATTGAAACTTTTATTTAATTAAAATTTCGCCGGAGGAAAACGCACGAAGAGCTTTTGCCCCGGAGGGGGATTCCCGTACGAGACCCGGGAGTGTCGGTGGACGCGCTAGACGTTGCGGCAAGGAAATATTCGACAGAAATATGGGAGAGAGGAAGGGAGAGAAAGATGGTCGGGCGAAGGGCGGGGAACGGCGAGGGGCGAGAGCTAGAGTCTCCCGACCGTGTGGCTCGGAGAGAGCTCCGGACTATCCTATAATTACGAGTAACTCAGCCACATTTGCGTTGATCCGACACCTTAAAGATAGCATTTAGCGGCCCCTTTCATCTCCGCGGCAAACAAACCAATTTATACCGTAGGCCGCTTTGTGCCCGGTCGATGGGCGTGCCCCGAACTACGAGAGTCCGAGGGAGCGAGAGATAACGGAGAGTCAGCCGGGTCCATCTTCTATCCGACGTCTATAAGCTAGCACACATAGCTTATACGGTATTCACCACACATATCTCTTTCCACGACCTTTCTCTTTCTCTCGATGTGTATTTTTTTTTTTTTTTTTTTTTTTTTTTTTTTTTTTTTTTTTTTTTTTTTTTTTTT
>JAPYZC010010652.1:0-14860 GCA_030522665.1 Ichneumoninae sp. A BG-2022a
ATTGTAGAAATTGAAAATTGTAGAAATTGAAAATTGTAGAAATTGAAAATTGTAGAAATTGAAAATTGTAGAAATTGAAAATTGTAGAAATTGAAAATTATAGAAATTGAAAATTATAGAAATAGAAAATTGTAGAAATAGAAAATTGTAGAAATTGAAAATTGTAGAAATTGCAATTTTAGGGGGAGGGGGGGAGGGAGGGGTACGTACCAAAAAGTGCCCAGAATTCTCCCTGGCTCTGTATCGGAAAGAGCAGGACATTTCCAGCGACTTCGTATCGTCCCTGCAATTCGATCTTGGGAATGCTGAGGTGCAGATCGAATCTGAGTGACGGAAGATCGGCGCGGACTTTGCCGATCGTGTAGTTTCCGGGCCCGAGGGCCGTGATGTTGGAGAAAACGGCGCGAACCCTAACGGCCCCTTGGCCATTCTCCATCCTCAGTTCCGGTATCGTCAACGGCTCGATCGGCGGAAGTCCCAGCTCCGGAATTCCTGCGTAAAAATAAAAAAATAAAAAAAATAATGAATTTCCCGATGTCGAGTTGGTCGAAGAGTTTCTCACCTTTTATCAGATACGGTTTCAGGTGATTGAAGTTTTTCTGTACACACGTGTCGACCGCCGGGTCGCTTCGGCTGCACGGCAAAATGTACTCGGCTGCGAAAACAATCGACACAATATTTTTTTTTTTTTTTTTAGTCACGACTTCCGGTTCGAAGATCCTCCTTATCACAATAATCTCGGCGGCGTGGAACTCTCTAATAGACGCTCGGTAACTCGGTAACGATTTAAGATAATGGGAGGAATATTAATAAAAAAACAATAACCGCAATAACAATAAGCTGCGGGTTGTGCAAACACGCGCGTTTCCGTTCTCCGTGTCTTCCTGCTTCCGGTTAAATTTACGGCATTTTTTTAACTACTCTTTTTGTTGTTAATATCATAGTTATATTATAATAATATCATAATCATATATAGTAATATTATATATTAATTATAATAATATTATATAATATATAATAATAAATATCATAGATTTAAAATGTAGCATAGATTTTTTTTATATAAAAAAATATATATCGAGAAACGATAATTATCGAAGGATACACGTGTCGTCGATTTACGAAGATCCTCTTTATTGCATTTGGCTCGGCGTCCCGGAACTCTCTAATAGACGCTCGGTGTCGATTTAAGATAATGGGAGGAATATTAATGAAAAAACAATAACCGCAATAACAATAAGCTGCGGGTTGTGCAAACACGCGAATTTCCGTTGTCGGTGTTTTCCTGCTTCCGGTTAAATTTACGCTATTTTTTTAACTACTTTTTGTACGCCATTTTTTATTTCTTCAAAAATGTCTGTTCGCGCTCTAGCGCTCGCAATTTTTTTTTTGGTTGTTAATATCATAATAATATTATATAATATATAAAAATAAATATCATACACTGTAAACAAAAATTGTTTAAATATTAATGAACAGTATTGAAAGCTTTTTTACATAAACCGTTTCTGAAATTTCAAACATACGTGCGTTGTAATTTTACAGTAAAATTTGTATCTTTCATTAACATTTTTGTAAATTTCAAGCAAAAGATTTGTAATTTTAATATCTGGTATTTTTATTTTACAAGCAAAGTTCATTAATGTTTAATTAATATGAGTAACGTTAGCAAATTTCAAGTCCCAGTGCACTAAATTTACAATTTATTTTTAAAGTGTAGATGTAAGATGTAGCATAGATTTTTGTTTTTATATAGTCGATTTACGAAGATGCTCCTTATCGCATTTGCCTCTGCGTCGCGGAACTCTCTAATAGACGCTCGGTGACTCGGTAACGATTTAAGATAATGACAGAAATATCGAAGAAAAAAAAACCATAACCGCAATAACAATAAGCTGCGGGTGGTGCAAACACGCGAGTTTCCGTTCACCGTGTCTTCCTGCTTCCGGTTAAATTTACGCAACTCCGGGCTTTCACTTAAAGTACCGAGACGGAAAAAAAATTGCGGGGATTCCGCGATTCGCGAAGATTGCGGTTACAAATAGTTCGCAAATCACTGTCGAAGGACGATCATTCCAGATCGACGAGCCTCGACGGAGCCCCGGCATGGAAATTATAATCCTCGATCGGCGACGCAATCTCTCGCGCTTCGTTACGATCGAACGTGGTCGCATCCGTGGTGGGTGGTTAAAATAGTTATCGTTATGGTAATTCCAATGCGAACAATTTTCCTGCCTTTTTAAAAATACTTTCTTTTTTTTAATAGAAATAAAGAAAATTGGGTATTAATTTTCCCAGTTTACTTGGCTGAGATTTTTTTTCCTTTCCAAGATTGATTTTCTAATCTGTGAAATGATTTTTTTTTAAATTTGTATCGTGAAATATTTTTAGTAGTTTATTAAAAATATTTCCGCAAAATAATTCGAAGTTTTTTTTTTAACATGTTTTTTACACAATTCTTTAGGAATTGCAATCCCAATTGCAGTTGCCAAATGCCAGTCGAGCCCGTTGATGTACATTCGTTTTCACGGAGTTTCTTTTTCTTTTATTGCATTTTTTAAACGACGTTCTTATTATTTTTTGTTAATTAAAAAAATAACTATATTTTTCGATGAAATTTTGACCAAACGTTGATTATTGATCACACATACTGTGTGTAAAATATCAGCTTGATCGGTTGAGGCGTTTCTGAGTTGTAGCCGTTTGAATTTTTCGTGTGTGATTCACATATAACACATACGTGATTTTTTGATGTTTTGGAAGATTCTGAACAAGTTTTCATTGAAATCTGGAATTTTTTTTTTTCACTAAAATAAAGCTTCGTCAATGAGGAAGCAAAAAAATTGATCAAGGTCTGAGACTGCGGTTGGCGAGACTTTTTTATTTCATTTTTTGCTTCCTCATAGAGGAAGCTTTCTTATGATGAAAAAAAAAAATTTCAAGATTTTAATGAAAACGTGTTTAAAATGTTCCAAAACATCAAAAAATCACATTTTTTAAACAGAGTTTCAAGGAGTCCCGGCATGGAAATAATAATGCTCGATCGACGACGCAATCTCTCGCGCTTCGTTACGATCGAACGTGCCACCGCGTCCTTATACGCGTGTTAAAAACAAAAAAAGTTTCTGCGCAAGGTTGCGCGCACCCGCCCCAAGGAGTTTCGCACCGCAGAACGAGGCGTTTCCGACGGTGCATTTATCATACCAATATTTTTTTTATTTTTTTTTAATACTTAATCGATCACTCGTCGCGGTCAACGAGTCGGTGTCGCGGTCATGTTGTTCTTTAAGGCTTCCGCACAGTTTACCGTGACGCGTACGGCGAGACTGGCCAATGCTGCGATACCCGTTCTGAGTAACTTGAATTAATTTACAAATTAGTAAAAAAATAAAAATTGAAATTTAATACAGATTTTCCGATCATTTTGTGTGGGTTACGTCGGTGAGAAATTTTTTTCTCTCTGAGATTAATTTTCTCTTTCTGTGAAATGATTTTTAAAAATATATTTTCTTTGTGAATTTTTGTTTTTACTTTATTTAAGATGTTAATTTTCTATTTCTGTGTAGTGATTTTTTAAATATATTTCATTCGTGAAATACTTTTCTTACTTTATTTGAGAACGGTTTGGGAATGCTTTGTGATTTTTTTTTTCAAAACCACATTTTTTACTTTATTTTTTGGGAAGATTCAACGGCGCCTCCGCAATGACCAAAGAGTCAAAGAGAGGTAAAACAAATGATGAATCGCTCCGAATTCATGTGCAATCATCTGACGGATCTGCGGAGATATGCACGATTCTCGACGCTTTCTCCGTCAATTCTGAGCCGCTCTCAGTAACTTGAATTAACGAAAATAAGAAGAAAAATTATTTAGTATTAATTTTTTTTCCCTCTCCAAGATTTCTCTTTCCTTCTAAGAGATTAATCTTCTATTTCTGTGAAACAATCTGTGTTTTTATTTATTTATTTCTTTCGTGAAATGTTTTTCTCATTTTATTTAAAATGTACCTGTAAGCCACTTTGATTTTTTTTCCATAAACATATTATTTATCCAACTTTTTAGGAATAATTTCAATAGGTGAAAAAAAAGAAAAAAAAATGAATTCCTCCGAAATCACGTGCAAGCGTGATTCTTTGGAAGCCAGAGAACCAACGAATCCGCAAGATATGCAAGGTTCTCGGCGCTCTCTCCAGCCATTCTGAGCCATTCCGAGTAACATATATTAATAAAAAAAATATATTCAAATTTAATTGAAATTAAAAAAAAAAAAAATTCCTGGCTTACTTTTCTGCGATTTCTCTTTCCCTCTATGAGATTAATCTTCCATTTCTGTGAAATAATCTGTGTTTAAATTCTGTGTGTCAATTAATCTGTGTTTTTATTAATTTATTTATTTCATGAAATGTTTTTCTTACTTTATTTAAAATGTACCTGTAAGCTCCTTTTTTTCATAAACATATTATTTATCCAACTTTTTAGGAAGAATTCGATAGGTAAAAAAAAAAAAATAAGAAAAAAAAAATGAATTCCTCCGAAATCACGTGCAAGCGTGATTCTTTGGAAGCGAGAGATCCGAAGTATCCGCGGAGATATGCAAGGTTCTCGGCGCTTTCTCCGCCAGCTGCTTGCCGCATCGAGCGTGTCCCGGGCGTCGGTGGAAAACCCGAGAGTCTACACACCGGCCGTGCGGGCAGGCTCGGCACCGTCAGCCGGTGGGCAAACTACCGAGCGCCGTATCTGCTCCGAGGCTCCGGCGTCGTTGCGGAGACTGTTTAAGGCTCAAGTCCAAGCGACTTTCTCCACCAGTCCTATGACTGCGCGCCGCGGTCGTTCGGTCCTGCCAGAGTGACTTTTCGTTACGCAATCCTCTGACATAACCTTCGCCGCGCCACGGCAACGGAATCGTGTGCACGTTACGCCACATTTGCCATTATAGTATGTGTACCGAGCGATGGAATACCGCTGTATACCGTAACAGCTCGAGACACCCCCCCCCCCCCCCCCCCCCCCCCCCCCCCCCCCGCGCGCCTATCGTTGCAAATATAATAATCGCGATATAATGATCATTTTTTTTTAAATCGATAACATTAATATTAACGATATTAACATTAATAATAATAATATTAACGTTAATAATAATGATATTAACAGTAAGAATAAGGATAATAACATTAATAATAATAATTTATTATTATTGTTATTATTGTAGCCGATCTCCGAAAATTCTGTTCCTGATTATTTATGTAATGATTATTTTTGTTGCATTTATGGCAGTTTACCGAACGACGGAATAGCGCTGTGTACCGTAACAACTCGAGAACATCAATAATACTGACATTAACATTAATGACGATGTTATTAACATTAGTTACAATAACAATTAAGATTAAAAATAATGATAATAACATTAATAATAATAATTTATTATTATTGTTATTATTATAGCCGATCTTTGCAAATTCTGTTCCTGATTATTTATAAAATTATTATTTTTGTTGCATTTATGGTATGTTTACCGATCGACGGAATAGCGCCGTATACCGTAACAACTCGAGTCTGTTGTTACCCGCCATTGCAAATTTAATAATCTCGATATGACAGTAATTTTTATAACGTTAATAATAATGATAATAACATCAATAATACTGACATTAACATTAATGACGACAATAATACTGACATTAACATTAATGACGATGTTATTAACATTAGTTACAATAACAATTAAGATTAAAAATAATTATAATAAAATTAATAATTTATTATTATTATTATAGCCGATCTCCGCAAATTCTGTTCCTGATTATTTATGTAGTGATTATTTTTGTTGCATTTATGGTATGTTTACCGATCGACGGAATAGCGCCGTATACCGTAACAACTCGAGTCTGTTGTTTATATCGCGCTCATTCGCTACCCGTCATTGCAAATTTAATAATCTCGATATAATAATATTTATAATATTGATAATTGTGATAATAATATTTTTATTTTTATTGTCATAATAACCGATGGCCGCAAATTCTGTTTGCCTTCAAAATTATCATTTTTGTCGTCGTGATTATTATTACTATTATTGATGATAATGATAATAAAAACAAGTTTAGCCTTCCCGGGAGACAATCGCGTCTCCACTAGGTTTGTTAAATCTAAGAATTTACGCGAAAATTGAAAATACATTTCCCACACTTTCTCACAATTTTCCCGTCTTCTTCATGACACACGGTAACAAAAGAAACAAAAGGTTCGTCCATTCAACAGACACTTCTTGACGAGAAAAATGTTAAATTTTTGTTCCCTCTTATTATTACAATTTTGTTATTATCAACGAACCGCATCTACAATAATAACCAGAAGAATCGTCGATTCATCGAGAACAGAAATTGTGGACCTCCTTGTAATTTAATCCTTTAATATAATATACAAAATAAAGATGATCTTATCTAAAATAAAATTTTCTTTAATTTTTCCATAAAATCTTTCAAATGTAATTTATACGAAATTTCCTTCGGTTCAAATAATATTCGTTAAATTGATTTTTCTTTTATTAAATTCAACTTTAATTTAATTTTCCTGAAATTGTTTTTTTTATTTAATTTTTATTTGGAGACAGTGGAAAAGAGAAGTTTAAAGAACCGCTCCGGAAAGGTCTCGGAACGGAAACGGTCGCAGTTGCTGACCTTTGTCGTGTCTCGGACTTCCCTAGACGGGGATTAATAAGCGAGTTCGATATCGCGATCGGGTGCAATTTGCGCGAAAGCGTTTCCGAGCACCGGAATGATCGAGTGCGACAGGCCGTGCAATTTAGCAAATGGTTTCATGTCGGTACAATGTTCGAGACTCGTACGAACATTACCGACTGGCATGCACATTTCCCGCACACTCGCGCAACGTAATCAATAGCTCCGAATGACCTATCATTATCCGCGCATCGATAATGACGAGCAAATAATGAACGAGTCGCCGAACCTCCGACATTCTACGCTTCCGACGATGGAAATCGTTTCCTCGTCTTCGTGCCGGAAAATACTCGAGATTACACCCAGAAAAAGAATTTATTCGACGGCCACCGTTTATTTAATTTAATTGAAATAAAATATTTATTTGATTTAAATAAATATTCATTTGATTAAAATAAATATTCATTTGATTTAAATAAAATATTTATTTTAGTTAAATAAATATTTTACTTAAACGAAATAAACGGTGGCCGTAAAAAAAAATTTTTTTTGGGGTGTAATTTTTTTTTTTTTTTTTTGAACCTTACGCGTTACAAAATCCGGCTCGTTGAGGCCCGGATTGGCAGGCCGCGGCTTCGGGGTCGAGGATGCTGCATCCTGGGCCGACGATCCTGCGGCGAGTCCCAGAATTATCACGGCACACGCGACACTCGCCCCTGACATTGTCAACCTTTTTACTTTCACTGAATGAATTATTAAAAAATTAACGATCGGTAATTAACAAACAACAGAACGGTCGACCAGACGACGGAACTCAGAGAACTCGCGAACTATAAAATTCAGCGGATCGATTAGTCGATCTTTCCTCGCGTCACTGTGCAGTTTACTCAGTCATCTTATCGCCAGGAATTTTTTTAATTATTTTTTTATTATTATTATTATTAAAAAAAAAATTATAACTCTCCTCTTCGTTGTTTGCTTTTAATAACCGATTTCGTCAAGTTCGAAGATTTTGTTTTTAGCGACCCGATAATTTAACGCGCTTTTATTATTATTATTATTATTATTATTATTATTATTATTATAAAAAAAAATTATAGCGGTCCTCTTCGTTTTTTTTGCTTTTAACAACCGATCTCGTCAACTTCGAAGATTTTGTTTTTAGCGACCCGATAATTTAACGCGCTCTTATTATTATTATTATTATTATTATTATTATTATTTTAATAATTATTATTTAATGAGCAAAACTCCATTAACGATTGTCGAACTATTGTGGCGGCCGAACGACGAAGGGATAGAGAAGATAGAACCGCTTTGCTTTGTGATTTAAACTAAAGACGGCTCTCCCCTTCATATTCTGTCTTATATGAGAGAGTCTCCCTACTCTCGTCGTATCGCTCCTTCGAAAAGAGGTGCGCGCCATCCGCGTCCGCGGCTCTACCTATACTTACCTTCTCTCTTCTCGGGTTTCTTTTTTCTTCGCCCCCCCACCCCCCCTGCGATATGTGCGAATATTGGCCTTTCGTCGAACGGAGACACTTCCAGCATCACACAAACTTATCCGGACGACCGAATAATCGCCCGTGGGGCCTTCCCGACGTTTTTGGAGTGTTACGTTATCGGTTACGTCGCGCCATCTCCGAATGCCCACTTTCGGTCTCCGCTATGTAAATTCAACACCAGAATGCGACGCAGCAGTTTGATTTATTTAATTAAATTTTTTAATTAAATTAAATTTTTTATTTTTATTTTGAAAAATTTAATTTAAAAAAAGTGTAATTTAAAAAAAAAATTTACTTTTTTTTAATTTTATTTTTGCATTGCTTTTTTTTCTTAAATTTATTTTAGATTTATTTTATATTTACGCGGGCGGTGAAATTCATTTTTGATACACATTTTTGATAATCTATTGTGGCAGCAAAAATATTTGGCTGCTACTGCAAAATATTTGCTGCCGCCTGCCAAAATATTTTGTTGTCCCTATGTTAAGCAGGCAAATGAGTTATGGTAAGAAAATTCTTGGTGAACCAACCATTTCTTTTTCTCCGTGTACGGTGAAACATAAAATTTGTTGGGATAATGGGTAATGGGTAAAAAAAAATATACTTTTTACAACAATTATTGTCCACAAACATAAAAATAAAAATATTTTTTTATTTTTCGGCCGCACCGTGCGGCTCTAGTTTTTACAAGCGGCAATAGTTTTTACAAAGTACAAACTAAAATTTGTCAATGACACGGGAAATTAAAGGACGGGTTTGCATACTCAAACCTGAACGAACGAGCTTGTCACTTATTTAACAAAATTATTTATTACTGCGTAGTGTATTCCGATTTATTACGTTTATGCTAAATTCTTTTACATCGAACGTCCAACACATAAATTTGATTGTTCAAATTTGCAAATTTACAAAATTTCCGTGACAAACTCAGAAAATCGATACGTATATTTCATAGTTATTTATTTATCTTTTTCAATTTATAATAATTGAAAAAAAAAAACATTACGAAATATACATATCGATTTTCCGAGCTTTGTCATGGAAACTTTGTAAATTTTCATCGAGCACTCGAAAAGACATAGAACTCGAATGATGCGGCAGGTACAAATTACTGTTATTAAAAAACGGCTAAGAGCCGGAAATGCGTAGATCGGCTGTGTACAAAAATGGATAACAGTTTCTTCTTCCGTGCCTACCGCAACGATAAGCAGTGTATCCCGATTTGTCCTTTTTTACGCAATTTGTTATTTTCCTTTCATTACCCTGCCGAACGGGAGATGGCATTTTGCTCGATCATCGGTCGTAATGTTCCATTATTACCTTTGCTGATTAGCGTGCATTAATCCCGATCCCACCGCGGATCGTACGTACGAGTTCGTGCACGGAGATTGGCGTTACCGGTAGTGCACGACAGCCCGCTAGAGTGGCGACCGTGCCGACGGTGAACGTGACTGAGAATTGTCTAACTCCACAGTGATATCCGCCGGCCGATTGCAAAAGAGAACATAGTGCGCGTTTCCGCGATATAATTAAGTTCCAGCGATTGGAATTTTTTTTTCTCGCTTATTCGTTCGTTTCGTCGCTATTTTCAGGCATTTAAATTTTATGCCACGGCGTTTGTCACGCCTGAAGATATCTGCATGTGCCCAAATTTCATCGAGTTACAATGGTTGTATTTTGCATTGTACAAACTTTGCTCGAGAAAGTTCATTTGGGGATTAAGGAGGGAGACTCGCTGCGCGCTGACTTCGCATAAGTTCGACAACAATAAGAGAAAATTGCAAGTACTTCTTGATGGTGTAAATATCTGAAAAAAATCATGTATACCAAAGGTACTGAGAAGATTTATTTTGCATAATAATAATTGCAAAATGTTATTAACAAATTCATGAAAAAATTAATTGGTTACCAAATTACCCGGCAACAAAACTTTTTTTTTATTAAAATGATTCGTTTATTTTTCTGAATATGTATGAATTTTTCAGATTTTTAAGTAATCGTTAATATTTGAATTGGGAGAGCGTGCGAATCGAACCATTCGAGGCGCGTTCGCATCCAATTATTTATGAACGTGCATCAAACTTAGGACCAGAGTCCTTCCAACGACAGTCTCAGGAACATCAATATCTCTTTGTTTCTACTTCGTTTTTACCTCCAAGCGAAATGAAAATGTTTATTTTTAACTTTTATGTGAAGTTTTTAAAATACGCAAAATAACGCTATTTTGGAACATTTTCGCTGTTATGGAATATTTTCGCGGTTTCGGAACATTTTCTCTGTTTTGAAATTCTTCGCTGTTTTGGAAAATTTTCAACACGCTTTCAAGAAAATCTCGAATCATTTTGTTTAGACGAAAAGAAAGAAGTTGTTTTCCTATAAAGCATCTCACAAAGCGTTACATTGCCTGAATCGGCAATGATGCAAACATTCGATGATGGATTTTTTCTGTTACACCATTGCAATATTTTGTGTGTATAGTTGTAAGCACGAATACATATAGAAAATAGTCAAATGAGCGATCGATATTGACGTAAAACAGTTTTGTCAGCTGCCGACCATAATAATGACCAGCGAGCGGCGTAATCCTTGCGCACTTTGGGTCTTTCATTCTCTAACAACTTAACCGATCATTATAGCATACCTGACGTATTATGTCTCAACGCGGATACTTTCGTAATCCTGGCGGTCGAAATAACGAGCGTTCATTGAGTGTGAACGTAGTGGACCGAAATAAATAAATAAATAAATAAATAAATAAATAAATAAATAAATAAATAAATAAATAAATAAATAAATAAATAAATAAATAAATAAATAAATAAATAATAAATAAATAAATAAATAAATAAATAAATAAATAAATAAATAAGAGTTACTGCGGGTCGATTTCGATTCGAAAATAATCTGGACGATTAGATACAAGGCCGAACGTTCGCCAATTACGATGTTGAAAACGATGTATACAGTTCTCATGTGTGCTTGATCGACGACAGGAATGACGAGTGAAATTTTAATGGCCGATGAACGGAATTCTAGTAGACTGTTGCAGCTCTGGAAAACTACATCGTAAAGTTGATGCGGCATTTAAAACAATTTTTATATGCAATAAAAAAAAATTTAATTATATTTAAATTTCACCATTTCAGTGTGAATTTATGAATTCCGAAGCTGACGGAAATTCACATTGCATTGTATACGAAAACACTTTAACTGCAAACCGTTGCAGTTATAATTCCAAGAAATCATCGGAAGGATCGTAATAACACATGAGAAAAGAATAATAACACATGAGAAGAGAAACGCCCGACGAACGGCAACCCGTCGTGCAGCCAAGCGCCGCGGGAAGTAACATCGCAGACCTAAAATGTTCAAGATAAGAGCGAAAGTCTCGACGCGCGAAGCATGAAGTCTGGACTCAACCGCACCGCCATCTTTCCGCCATTTATCAAAAAATGAATGTTACTCGTTGATGTACCATCCGTCGGTACTACAGTTTCCGAGTACACGACAAAAATCCATCGTACTTTATTACTCAAAGTTGTACACTGTATAATAAAACTAAAACAACGAAAGTGAAATAGCAAATCAGGAGGGGGCGAAAATGGGGAGGGGTAATTACTGATAATTTAAGGATTAATTTAAGGGGTAGAAGAATGTCCATGCGTTACTTAGAAGATATCCAGAGGATAACAGAAAAAATAAAACAACCAAAGTGAAATCGCAAATCGGGAGGGGGGCGAAAACGGGGAGGGGTGATTACTGTTAATTTAAGGATTAATTTAAGGGGTAGAAGAATGTCCATGCGTTACTTAGAAGATATCCAGAGGATAACAGAAAAAAATAAAACAACCAAAGTGAAATTGCAAATCAGGGGGGGGGGCATTGTCGTTTATTGAAGGATCAATTTAAGGGGTTATAAGGACGTTCAGGGGATACTTAGAAGATATCCAAGTGATAACAGAAACATAAAACCATGAAACTAAAATCGCATAACTTTAAAAATAAAAATTGACTTAAGGGGGCAGAAGAACGTTCAGGGGATACTTAGAAGATATCCAACTGATAACAGAAAAATAAAACAACGAAATTAAAATCACAAATAAGGGGGGGGGCATAACTTTAAATATAAGAATAGACTTAGGGGGGTAGAAGAACGTCCGGGGGATACTTAGAAGATATCCAACTGATAACAGAAAAATAAAACAACGAAATAAAGATCACCAATAAGGGGGGGGGCATAACTTTAAACATAAGAATAGACTTAAGGGGGCAGAAGAACGTCCACGGGATACTTAGAAGATTTCCAACTGATAACAGAAAAATAAAACAACGAAATAAAAATCACCAATAAGGGGGGGGGGGAAGGGGACGTAACTTTAAATATAAGAATTGTCTTAAGGGGGCAGAAGAACGTCCAGGGGATACTTGGAGTATATTTTGTTGGAGAACGACTTGAAGAGGCTCGACACCGTCTCTTCGAGGGCGGGCTTTATCTCAGCGGCCACGGTCTTCCAGTTATCGTTCAGGAAGAGATTCATAGCGTCGGCGAGGGTCTCGTCGCCGTTGAAGAGATTATCGAGATGGATGCTCGCGTGGCCGACGTCGAAGTCGACGTAGAACTCCGTCGTTCGGAAGTGGGTCTTCTCGGTTTTTCGATCCTGGTATCGCTCGCCCTGGACGGTCACGATCGCATCGATGTCCGTGTAATTGCCCCGCGCCTGGCCCCTTCCGGTTATCGGGAGCATCAGGATCTTTCCCGACATACTGTAGTCGGAGGTCATCTCGAGACGAGGCACGTACAGCTTCAGCCTTATCCGATCCTTGTCCGTGTCGATCCTTGATTTTTTTACAATAACAAAAATAAAATATTAATAATAACATTAATTGACTGTTCTTTAAATCGAAGAAATCGTTCTACTATCGGACAGTCATCGGGTGCAAAGTTTCTTGTAAATTAACAAAAATAATATAGCTCAAATTTTAAAGCTTCAATTAGTTTTTTGTTTTGCATAGAAATCGAGGAAAAAGATTCGTTGATTTAATAAGTATTCCGCGTCTACAAAATTCCACATTATTCAAAAATTAGTTTTACAATTTTGTTATAAATTAAAAGACGTTTCGTTGACAAACGAAATATAATAAGAAATTAACGTTGGAAATGAAACTCAACGTTAGAAATAAAACTTAGCGTTAAAAATAAAAATTAGAGTTAGAAATAAAAAATAACGCTAGAGATAAAAATTAGCGATAGAAATAAAAATTAGCGTTAGAAATAAAAATTAGCGTTAGAAATAAAAATTAGCGTTAGAAATAAAAATTAGCGTTAGAAATAAAAATTAGCGTTAGAAAATAAAAATTAGCGTTAGAAATAAAAATTAACGTTAGAAATAAAAATTAGCGTTAGAAATAAAAATTAGCGTTAGAAATAAAAATTAACGTTAGAAATAAAAATTAAGGTGAAAAAGCTGCAGGCACGTAATTTGCCGGGAACTCACTTGACGCTCTTCAGAACAAAGTCGGTTCCGCCCAGGACTCGTATATTGGTGTAAGTGGAGCTGACGGTGACGGGGCCGGCGGCCTGGCTGATCTCGATTTGCGGCACGTCAAGGGGTTCGCAAGGGGGTATGTGAAAAGCCGGAATTCCAGTCCTGAGGTGAGGCCTCAGCGCTTCCACGCTGCGCTTCACGCACTCGTTCAGATGGGGATCGCTCCGACGGCATATCTTCAGGAAAGGCGCTGCGCAGGTTGTCCATAATTCACAAAAGGTTAATTCAATCGAACACGTCTTTTTACGATGTTACTGTTTTTTTTTTTTTTTTTTTTTTTTCTTCTTTCCACCCGAGGACTCTGAGTCATACCGCAATGCACTCATCGATCAGCGATACGCGCTCTTGGCAAGGTAAAATTTTTTAAAAAACTTCACCTGTTCACACTTGCGCAGAAACTACTCGTAATACTAAATTTTATGTTCAATTTAACTTAATAGTAAAAAATTCAATTTAATTTAATAATTAAAAGTTTAATTTAATTTAATAATTAAAAGTTTAATTTAATTTAATACTTAAAAATTTAATTTAAATTAATAATTGAAAGTTTAATTTAATTTAATAATTAAATAATGGAAGAGAAAAAATAAAATTAAGAAAATAAAGAAAACTTACGAATTTCCGGCGCACTCTGAGAATTGACGGAGCGGTAGCTGAGACTCAGTATCAACGCGAATAACCGGAGATCCATCGCTGCCTTCCAGTGGTCTTGCGTTGAGTGACACGAATGAGGCGTTTAGCGAGCGGTCCGCGAAAATTTTGCTGAGCACCGAATTTCGACCCCCTGCGATTCGCTGACACTGTCCGATGTCATGAAACTTCGTAACTCTTTCTCAATCGCTCGAAAATTTCCCAATCGTTCAGTTTATCGATGCACGAACGAGCGAATATTCTTTTCATAACTGTGCGTCATAATTTACCATCGCCGAAAACTTTTATTTTCAAACATTTATTTTGATAATTCTAATTGAATTTCTTTTTATTTAACATTAATAAAAATCAATAAAAATAAAAAAAACTTAAGACAGAACGATAACTGAATAAATCAATAAAAACGAGCGAATATTCTGTTCGTAACTGTGCGTCATAATTTACCATCGCCGAAAACTTTTATTTCCAATAATTTATT
>JAPYZC010010660.1:0-10098 GCA_030522665.1 Ichneumoninae sp. A BG-2022a
CCATGATTCAATCCAAAATTGAATCCATGATTCAATCCAAAATTGAATCCATGATTCAATCCAAAATTGAATCCATGATTCAATCCAAAATTGAATCCAGGATTCAATCCAAAATTGAATCCATGATTCAATCCAAAATTGAATCCATGATTCAATCCAAAATTGAATTCATGATTCAATCCAAAATTGAATCCATGATTCACTCCAAAATTGAATCCATGATTCAATCCAAAATTGAATCCAGATTTGAATCCAGAATTGACTCCAAAATTGAATTTTTTAGTCGAAAAAGACGATTGTCTAAATTCGAAGTCTCACGAGAGTATGAAGTCCCGCTCGGTCTCGGTGATCCCGGGATGTTCCTCGGGCGAGTCGAAAGCCAGCAGGAACCAGAAGATAATCCAGACAAACATCATGATGGCCGGAATGTACCAGCCCGACTCCCAGTTGATATTCTCCGCGATTCCGGAAATAATGCCGAAGAGGAAGATCGATCCAAAAGTTCCGCCCTGAAGAGTCCACACGAAGCGGCCTTTCTCATCCGGTGGTGCCCACCTCGCGACCAGCGTGTGACACGCCGGAAATGTAATGCCACCGGTAACGCCGATCAGGACCCGACTTATCGCCAGGGCGACCCAGTGAAGATGAGCGATGAACGGCGTTATCAGCGAGATCGTCGCAGCGATTATCGACGACCAGAGGATCGACTGGCGCGGACCAAATTTTTGCGCCAGAACACCGCCGATGAAATTCCCCGGCACGTTGCCCCAGCTGTAGGCCGATATCAACTGGCCACGGATGAACGGAGTCCACGCAAACGGCAGACCGGAGAAGAGCTCGAAACGAGCCGTTCTTGAATCCAACTTTTTCTTCGCCGAAGTCTCGTCTGCAAGGAAAATCATACATTATTATAAACATAAGTTAAAAAAATGTTTACATATATTATTATGTAACTTATTTATTTGCAATTATATATGAGGTATTCCATACGGTTTCCCGACCCTCTCCAAAAAAGTTTCAATTTCACCACAATTTATGATTATTTACAAGGGGTTTTTGTAATTTTTTTTCAGAATTTTTGGATCGTTTTTTTTTTGAGATATCAAAAAATGCACTTTTTTTAAAACCTCCATATCTTAAAAACTATCTGCCGTACAAAAAAACGCTTAAGACATTAAAGTTGCAGTTTTAATTGAATTTTTGAAAACAAAATTTTGTAGTTTATTTTGAATGCAATAAACGAAAAATATAATTTAGTCAATTTTTCATAGAAATGGAAGTTCATTGCATTCACAAAAATCTACAAAACTTTGTTTTCATTACAAAAGTTCATTTAAAACTGGAACTTGTATGTCTTAAACGATTTTTTGTACGGCTGACAGTTTTTAAGATATAGGGGTTTTTAAAAAAGTTCAAAAACCTCTTGTCAATAATCATGAATTATGGTGAAATTACAACTTTTTTGGAGAGGGTCGGGTTTTTGACCGTTCGAAACCGTATGGAATACCTCATAAATTTATACATATATTATTATAGTATAATAATTTTTATTTATTTTTTGCTAATGTATATTATTTATCAATTGTTCCAGGAAAGCTTACTCGTGTGGGAATCGTCGGTTTCGTTCAAGGCCCGTCGTACAAGGGAGTGGGAATATTCTTCCTCGGCCATCCGCTGCATCAAGTCTTCGTCGTACGGATCAGCGAGCAGGGATCTTCTTCTTCGATTGTTACCCGCGGCATCGACGCAGGCACCGGAAAAATTTTTCTTGTCCGCCTCGGTGAGGATCATCGGCACGGCCAAGATCGCCATCTGAAGACGACACATGTAACTCGTCCAGCAGGCCGTGAACATCATTATGCAGATTATGACCCTCGCTGGTATCCATCCTGCAATAAATTTTTTGGAAAAAAAAAAATTTTTAGATAATATATCTTTTAATTTTTTTTCCAGGGTCTTCGGAAGCCACTTTGTCAATGTCAAGAGCGCTCGTCGTGAGCAACGATTAAGCCGCTTTTGCGAAGTTACTGTCGACAACTCGACCGGGGATAATTCGTCGCGACCGGAAATACAGAACGGACGGCGAGGGACTCACGTAAATATTTCCAAAACATAACGAGAGAGTGAAAATCGCGAAAACACTTTGGTTCTCGTACGCTGGAATAAAATTCGGCGGACAACGTGTCGGATCGAAGGGTTGACAAGAGACTGTGTATCGACAAAAGACTGTCAAGTAACTTTCCAATCGTGAGCCATTTTTTTTCGGCCAAAAAGGAACTCCCATAAATATTTTGATTAATTTCCTCATAACAATAACAACGATATAATTATCATAATTTTTTAATGCAAAAATTAATATCCTCTTTAGAAAATAAAAATAAAAGGAGCTTCAAAAATTGATAAACGAGGTTAATATTTTTAATGTGTTGAAGATATTTTTTCCAAAAAGCTTTTGGAAGTCCGTAGTAAATTTTTTCCATCGACATTTTTATTTGTTCTCTTCTCGATCGCCTCCAATGTTGAAAAACAATCCCGGCATTTTTTCATGTATCTTATTTTTCAATTTTATTTTTTCCAGAAACCGGTCAATTTCTTTTTTAATGACGGAGCGGCGAGTCGTCGTTTTGAGTGGAGCTTCCGGATATCGCCGTGCGATCCCGTCCTATGGATATCCGTCGGCTAATTTTATTGTATCAGTTTCGCTCGGCATGCTCACGTCCCCGTGAAGTGTCGCGGATCTGTAAACAAGTTGCGTAATGACACAACGCGGAGCTTCGACGCGAATTTGATTCAACGCGCATGCACGTTCAATCGAGCAAGTACAGTTTTTACAAAAGTATTTTTAAAAAACGGGAAAAAAAAATTACATCGCAGGTGGCAACGGGCTCGGTAATCGAAGATAAGCGTTACAAAGCGCACTGGCGGACAATCGATAGCCAGTCATCGAATCGCGCTTGCCATTCTGTGTTATTAAACATGGCGTGTAAAGCAAAACGCTCGCTGCCTCGAACCGCCGGCCGATCGGCAAAGGATAAGTCCGCGCATTCGGTCACATAACCGGCCGACGATTCCGCGCATTCGTGATTGACAAATGTGAATCGAAGACAAAAATTGAAGATTTTTTAAATAATTATTTTGTAATGAATTATTATTATCATTTCAAGCGACGAAATCGGTTATCGAAGACTCCGCGCGTTCGAGGTTGACAAATGTGAAGTAAAAAAAAATTGATCATGTTAGCTTTATGTAATGATTTTTTTTTATAAAGTCACGAATCGGTTTTTTGAAGAGACGGGTAAACTATTCGGTAACGATGTGTGCTCGACAGTGCAACGTATTGAACGATTTTTTTTTATCCGAGAGAAGAATTTTTCATTCTATTTCATCCTATTGAGAAAATACTTTACTCAAGGTATTCATGAAATGAGACTTTCATTAAGGAATAAAAAACAACAAAAAAGTTGTGGAAATCGTTAAAAAAAATAATTGCCTCGACAAATAAAACTTCCACTGTCGATAAAGTGCGGAAAGAAAATCTGCCGGAAAATTGAAGTCAACAAATTTGTTTGTGCAAAAGAATCGTTGAATCGAATTAGAGTTAAACTGTTAAAAAATTGCAAAACGAAACTATCACAAAAAAGTAACGTAACGATTTATTTTTTATAAAAAAGAGGAAATCGATTGATAGTGTGGACTTGATATTTCTCTCCATTTTATCGATCGAGTGTGATAAATGTAGTGAAGCAGGTGTCCGACGAGCGTAAATATTACTCACGTGGAAGAAACTGTCGATAGTATCGCTCGTGCATTTCGGCTTCGTTCGGTAGGCGAGGCTTCCGGCCGCGCACCGGAAAGCCCGGTAAAATGTGGACAACAGAGATACGTATATAGTGTAAAGCGTACGTTGCACCGTAAGCGTAAAATCACTCGTGACCCAAATTTCTCGCCGCAAAGTAAAAAATGTCGATCAACATTTTTTTTTTCCAAATTCGAAAATATTTCACAATATATATATAAAAAATGTACACCCTCTATAGAATGTACGATTCAACGTCCCGGCCCGTCGATGACTGACTGATGAAATTTTTCGCCAAGAAGAGGTATTTAAGCAACCTCGACCGACGCGTCGAGGGGTGGGGGGGAAAATTGACCACCCCGATGACACAAACCGATCGGAGGAACCTCCGAGCAGGTATGCTCTCCCCCTAGCGCCGCGTATATGTCGTAGACTCGTCATCGGTAAATAACGATTTCACTACTTCCAACATTTTACAATAACAATTTTTTTTTCCTTACATAAATTTTCCCTTACTTTCTAGTCGACGGTTTACCGTGTTTTTCTACTCTAAATATCTATTTTCTCAACACCCAAAGTGTGAATATTAAATTGTTTTCTTTCTATAAAAATGTCAAAGATTTATTATGTTATTAAACGAATGTAAAAGGGATTTTTCCCGTCTACAAATAAATAAATAAATAAATAAATTTAAGACTTACAGTTTAGTAAGACTTAAATATAAGAGCTCGTGCGTATAAGGTATAATAGTTTAGACATTTTAAAGAAGTACATTAAATACACTAGTTTAAAAAATTAAAAGATACATTAATTTGGACTGCAGCCTTAACTTGAATTGCGACGCCCATAATTTTACTTATTTTATTTCATTATTTCACTTTGTTTTATTTTATATTATCTTTTATTTAATTTTAATTTCATCTCATGGCATCCAATAAAATAATAAGAATGATGTCGATTTCAAACAAGCAAAGATTTTTTTTTAATCAAGTTCTCTTTTTTCGAGTCGTTGCTGTAATTTGCAAATAAACAAAACAAAAGATAAAAATTGAGGAAAATTGCGAAACAATTTTTTATTTCCAAATAATTTTATTTGTATATGTGAAAAACATATCTTAGCTGCAATTAACTGCGTCCTTAATTTTTGTTGAAAGTCGGGAAATGTGTATAGGAAGGGGGAGAGGGAGCTCAAAATCCGCACGGTTATCCAGAAAATAAAGACTAAAAATATATTTTGGAAGATATAATTGTTATTTATAGTAACATCAATAATATTTTCAAATATACACGGTGTCCCATTTTTATCTTACACCTGATTTATCGCGAAAAATACGGCGCCGATCAAAAATTGAGTTCAATGAAAGTTTTAGGGTTCGAAGGGAGACGTTAAAAAAAAAATGTTATACCACAGTTCAGTATTTTTCGAGATAAATCAGGTGTAAGATTAAAATGGGACACCCTGTATATTACTTCGCGGTCTGTGTGTTAGCAAGAAATTTCTTACTTCAACTAATTGAGCAATTATAATTAATTGCTCAATTAATTGAAATAAAAAATCACTATCTTATCATGAATATTTAATATCAAATCAAATTCAAATTTTGTATCAAGTGAGAAAGATTAATAATATTGCTTTCAAACAATCAAACTTTTTAATCAAATTCTCAAGAAATGTTTCTTACGATCGTTTCAGTACTGAGTATAAAAAAAAAGATTGCACAATTTTTCGCATCGAGCAAACTTGAGGAATTCTCATCGAATATAATTAATAGTTGTATTTCCGCTTATTACTGAGAATCGCAACTGTAAGATAAGACTTTGTAGTTGGATAATTTTTATCGGCATTTAACAAAAATTCTTGGAATTTTCCGTAGAATTTCTACATTTTCACGGTCATATATAGTATACATATATAGCGCATGCGCTACGGGTTAATTACAGCTGACAGCTGTTAGGAGGCGAAAGTTTCTCGATTCGTCCGTTCATTGTCCCGACGTTTCGGAAATACCCGAACGACCGGTCGCCTTTACCTGTGAAAAATTTTTATTCAAGGAAAAAAAAATATGGTGACATTGCTTCGAGGAATATTTGTCCCGCGTTGCGGGAGGGTTGTCTTTGCTTTGCATTGTTAAAATGGTCGATTGCACTCGACGCCGTACATTCTTCGGTTACTCGATGGATTATAAAGGTTTACAGTCACCCGAACGCTCGGAGCGCTCAGGTATATATACGTAATTGCGATCGACGCGCGAGAACCATCGATGCCCCCTCGGGGGTGTATTTAAGAAGGGAGTCTCGCCGCGCGCTGATTTCGCATAAGTTCGACAACAATAAGAGAAAATTGCAAGTACTTCTTGATGGTGCAAAATTCTGAAAAAAATCATGTATACTAAAGGTACTGAGAAGATTAATTTTGCATAACAATAATTGAAAAATGTTATTAACAAATTCATCAAAAAATTAATTCGTTAACAAATTACCCGGCAACAAAACTTTTTTTTTCTGAAAATGATTCGTTTATTTTTCTGAATACGTATGAATTTTTTCAGATTTTTAAGTAATCGTAGGTTTTTTATTTTTTTTTATAGAACAAAAATCAACGTTTACTTAAAAAGCTGATAAAATTCATACGTATTCAGAAAAATAAACGAATCATTTTCATTAAAAAAAGTGTTGTTGCCGGGTAATTTATTAACCAATTAATTTTTTGATGAATGTGTTAATAACATTTTGAAATTATTATTATGCAAAATTAAGGCGGGAGTCTCGCTGCGCGCTAACTTCGCACAAGTTCGACAGCAATAAGAGAAATTTGCAAGTACTTCTTGATGGTGTAAAAATCTGAAAAAAATCATGTACTAAAGGTACTGAGAAGATTAATTTTCCATAATAATAATTGCAAAATGTTATTAACAAATTCATCAAAAAATTAATTGGTTAACAAATTACCCGGCAATGAAAATGATTCGTTTATTTTTCTGAATAAGTATGAATTTTTTCAGATTTTTAAGTAATCATTGATTTTTTATTTGTTTCTTAGAACAAAAATCAACGATTACTTAAAAATTACGGTCAACAAAAGCTGTTGACCGACCGTCGGTGAATACTCGTAGATACTCGCGAGACACCTGGCGTCCAATAGACAATACGACTCCACCCATGGTCGGTTTCGTCGAAACAATTGGGAACGACGCATTTCTCGATTTACGACGATCCTCGGAAACCCGCGTGATTGTAAAATCGGAATGAATGGAAATGAATGAGTGCGGATTATCCCGACGAGTTTCGGCTCACTACCTGCTTCGAGGCTATTGTGGAAAGTTTGGGGAAAAAGACAATCACCTCCGGAAACGAACTCTGTCGATAACTTTACCAGCCATCTAAATTTATTCCGTATTTTTATTAATTATTAATATTATTTATTTTTTTATGATCTGTTAATTTGTCGAGGATAAATAACTCACGTTTGTTTTCCCGTGATATCAGCGGGGTCCGCTCCGTCGATAAATTGCGGTGCATGACGTTCTATCTAAAACTGTCTTTGACTCAAACTTTTCTGTACACCGCGAGCATTGTTATCCTCCTTTGTCGACGGTGGAAACCCGAGTAGCGATATTTTTCTGACAGGCGCCGCAAAATAATCAACAGTTTCACAGTTATATTTCAATCTTTTATCTCGCCGAAGTTCGAAGGTCAACGGTCGTCGCCCGATCACAACTTCCGGTAATCCGAGTGCATCGAATGTACATTTGAATATTGCGTCTATAATTTTTTTTTGTTTTGGTCAAACTGCAGATTAACAATTATCGAGTTACCTTCTTTTTTCTGCACATAATTCAGCTTTATTTACCGATAGATTGTAGTCTGCGCAAATAAGATATCAACTTTGTGTAAATAAAAGAAAATTTTTATCGGGACCGCAGCACTTCCGGTTTGCAGCTGACATTTAACTCTCTTGCGCGTAACTCAATATATTGAACTGCCCGTTAAATATCGACGATAAATCAAGTCTATGTTTTTATCAAATTTTCTTTTCTCTCTTATCATTTAGATAATAATTTTTTTTTTATTGTATCCGTTATCAGCAAATCCGGTTTAGTTAAAATTCAGTCGGTTGCCAGCTTGCACTTTCGTCGCAAGGATCCTTTATTGATCCATCCGTTGAATATCGATCATGAAACAAGTATATTTTTTTCAAATGACTTATTTTCATTTTGTACTTAAGTGAATTACAGATTTAAAAATAATTTTATCAGATAGCAGGAAATTTACTTAGTTACTAAAATTCATGCATTTGCGAGGTTGCACTTTCGTTGCAGGGATGGATGCATTATCGATCCATCCGGTGAATATCGATCACAAAACAAGTATATTTTTTTCACCTAACTTATTTTCATTTATTAATCAAGTAAATTATAGATTAAAAAAAAATTGTATCGAATAGCAGGACATTCGCTTGGATACTAAAATTCATCAGTTGGCGAGCTTGCGCTTGCGCAGTAGGGATTTTCTTGTCGAGCTCGAATCGCAGTGACAAGCGTTTCTCCGCGGTCTTCGCGTATCCACGAATATATTAAAAAAAAGTTTTCGCTCTGCGATATTCTCGCTTGACAATTATCCGGCGAATGAGTTTTCGATAGCAAGTTTTTTTTAAACAAAGCGACAGAGAAGAGTGGGAAAGTGTGAGTCTCAAGATGACGATCACGAATAAGGTATTTGAGGAAAAACTTATGGTTAATATTTTTCGAACTCGAATTCGCTCGAGCATAACCTAAAATTTCGTACCAAAATTTTGCGATGGTTTCTTTCTCGCAGATGGAGATCGACGAGAAAGCGGCCAAGGGCGAGGGTTTCAAACCCTATTACATTACGAAGATCGAGGAACTTCAACTCATCGTCGCCGAGAAGAGCCAGAACCTTAGACGCTTGCAGGCGCAGCGCAACGAGCTCAATGCGAAAGGTGCAATTTTGGTGCTTTTGACTTTTTTTTTCTCTGCGAAGCTCTGCAGACGATTGTTGTTACGATTTAAATGAAATGTTTACTTTTTGTCGCTTTTTAAAATAATTATGGCAATTATCTTCAATTTTTAGAGATCTGCCGTTTGAACCACTTAAATTATCTTTTGTTCTTCGATCACCATTTACACCATGTTTATTCATTTTTCATAATTTATTTGGGCTTTAAGAATTTTTTGAAAATATTTCGTAGTTTATTCGCAATTTAGTCTACATTTTTCAATTTTTTTTAGCTTATTTACAATAAATTAAATTTTTTTAATTTTTCATATTATATTTACAATTTAGACAAAAAATTTATATTTTTCATAGTTTATCTGCAGTGTATTCTATATTTTCGATTTCTCCAATTTCATTTACATTTCACGCTAAAACTTTTCTATTTTTTGTAGTGTATTTATAATTTACTAAAAACTTTTCGATTATTCATTGTTTATTTGTAATTTAGACAAAAAAATGTATATTTTTCATAGTTAATCTGCAGTGTATTCTATATTTTCGATTTCTCTTATTTCATTTACATTTCACGCGAAATCTACAATATAAGCGATAAATTTATTAATTTCTCGTGGATCGTTTAGAATCGATTGATTTTCAAACATTTTTTTTCACAGTTCGTATGCTCCGCGAGGAGCTCCAGCTTCTGCAGGAGCAAGGCTCGTACGTCGGCGAGGTCGTGAAGCCGATGGACAAGAAGAAGGTACTCGTGAAAGTCCATCCCGAGGGAAAGTTCGTCGTCGACATAGACAAGAACATAGACATAAACGACGTTACTCCGAACTCGAGAGTGGCGCTGAGAAACGAGAGTTACACGCTGCACAAGATATTGCCAAACAAAGTCGATCCACTCGTTTCCCTGATGATGGTGGAAAAGGTGCCGGATTCTACTTACGAGATGGTCGGAGGATTGGACAAGCAGATAAAGGAGATCAAGGAAGTTATAGAACTCCCCGTCAAGCATCCGGAGCTCTTCGACGCGCTCGGCATCGCTCAACCCAAAGGAGTACTCCTCTACGGACCTCCGGGTACATAAATTTTTTAAAAACAATTTTTACAAATTTATCTATTCGTTTTTCACGTGTAAAAAATTCAATTTACTAAACTTGATTCAGTAGCCGAAGGAAAATGCATTGGCAACGGAAGATTTTCAAACTTGGCAATCGAACCAAAAAAAATGGTTGCATCCAAATTGATTCATTGATTCATTGATTCATTGATTCATTGATTCATTGATTCATTGATTCATTGATTCATTGATTCATTGATTCATTGATTCATTGATTCAT
>JAPYZC010010663.1:0-14154 GCA_030522665.1 Ichneumoninae sp. A BG-2022a
CAAAATTAATCTTCTCAGTATCTTTAGTGCACATCATTCTTTTCCGATTTTTACACCATCAAGAAGTACTTGCAATTTTCTCTTATTGTTGTCGAACTTGTGCGAAGTCAGCGCGCAGCGCGACTCCCACCTTAACATCGCAAATAATGTTTACCATAATTTATTTACAACACTTTTTAATAATAGCAATATTTCCTAACATTATTATTAAAAAATGCAATGGGTTTTTAATAGCGAATGAAATAACGGAATAAAAAAAAATCATCGAAATTTGATGTTTGTTAATTAAAAAGCAAAAAATCCTCATTTTTCGTTTCGATTTTTTTTTCATGCTCGTGCCTTAACATATTACAAAAAAGCAGCTTATTATTACTTCCATTTTTTTTCTCTGATGAATACAAAAAACAGATACTTTTACCCATAAACCGTTGTTAGTAGGAGTAAAAAAAAAAATGCTAAACACATTAGATTTATTGTTAGTATGGCGCTATGACAATTTACCATTCTCACCATTGATGTTGTGATTGGGCTGATGGTAACCGTAGCCCGGTTGGGCGTAAGCCGGTGTCTTGGAGTCCTCGAGTGCGAGAGCATGATCGAGACTGTGCTCGAGAGCTTTATTCTCCGCGTAGTAGGGCGGCGGTGCTTGTGTCTGTTGTCCATTTCCGGTAACCAAGCTCGGCCGAACGCTGTTGTGTGTGTGTCATAAAAAAAGAAATACGGACGCTCTTATAGTACCGGTCGAATCTCGAAATGAGATCGGGGGAGGTAAAGGGATTTGGACGATAGCTTAGAGTCACGGAGACTCGAAGAGATTTGCACTAAGCTCTCGGAGGGAAAAATAAAATTCAATTAAATAAAAACCGTCGGACCTTCCCTCTGCTACGAAATTTTTTTACACTTATCGCCCAATGAGAAAACAAATAATTATTTGGATCTCTGCAATTTTTGTCCCGTAAAAGTGGTGCAAAATATTTATCGGACCACATAATCGACAAATAAAAAAGTGAACTCTTCCAGTGATGTTCTAATGCATGAATTTTTCAATGCTTGAACGTTCTAATGCTCTTATATTCTACTAATCTAATGACTGAATGGCTCAAATGGCCCAAATGGCCTAAATAGCTCAAATGGTTCAAATGGCTCAAATGGCTCAAAAGACTCAAATGAGCCAAATAAGCCAAATGACCCAAGTGACCCAAATGACCCAAATGACCCAAATGACCCAAATGACCCAAATGACCCAAATGACCCAAGTGACCCAAGTGACTCAAATGACCCAAATGACCCAAATGACCCAAATGACCCAAATGACTCAAATGACCCAAATGACCCAAATTACTGAAATGGCTCAAATGACCCAAATGGCCTAAATTACTCAAATGGCCCAAATGGCCCAAATGGCCCAAATGGCCAAAATTACTCAAATTACTCAAATGGCTTAAATGGCCCAAATTACTCAAGTGGCTCAAATGGCTCAAATGGCCCAAATGGCCCAAATGGCCCAATGTCTCAAATAATTTTCTCGAGGCCCCTTTTCGAAAACGAATAAAAAATATTCTACAATATTCTTCCATCCAAAAATGTACATCCAAAAACATTTTTTTACGCTTCGGGCGTGGCTCCTTTTTACCCCGGTGAAAAAAAAAAACTCGCGACCAAGCGCTACAACGTTGTGCCTTATTTGCTTACACTTTTTTATTCTATTTTATTTATAACGCTGCGACCGCGCAGGGACCGCACATTGTCATGCGTGATCGAGCATGGAATATCGATATTATCATCGAGGCCCCCGGGTGGTGAAAACGCGTTTCAGGCTTCCTCAGCTCCACGCAGGGCTCGTTCGTGTTCGTCGCGCTCTCGCCCACCACCCCGGCTACTCCATTACGCGGAATATCGCCGAGCCTCGCTCGATAGACAACGAGAAAATCCGTCACGCCGTCATCGTTCGCTGGACCCGTAGATTGGCTTTGACTTCGCATTTTTTTTTTTTTTTTTTTTTTTTTTTTTTTTTTTTTTTATTTTTTTATTTTTATTTTTTTTTTTTTTTTTATTTTTTTTTTATTTTTATTTTTTTTATTTTTTTATTTTTTTTTATTTTTATTAAATTTTTTTTTGGAGGCAGGGCATTAACCCGACGAGAGCCGAGGCTTCGATTTCACGGTTTAGGAACGCCCGATGGCGAGAAGCTATCGGGGATGGGCTTTTTTTCTTTTTTTTTTGGGATGCTTTGAAATGCTTTGAAATGAGGAAGGGGAGGTAAGAAGTGGGAAGAGGTAAGAAGGTTCTTTTTTTTTTTTCTTGGGGGAAGAGGACGCGAACTTACGCGTTGGAGTCCATCTCGTAGTCCTTGGCTTTGGCGGCCTTGTGCTTTCTTCGGCAACGGCAGAACAGAAGGAGCAGAGCGGCGAAGAGGAGAAACACCGCCCCGCTGACCACGAGCGCTATCAGGGTCGGTGTCGTCACTGCACCCGCTTGGGCTATGTACGATGGTCCAACTATTTTTTTTTTAAACAAGTTGAATTAGTATTGTAATAGATAGTTTTTTTTTTTTTTTTTTTTTTTTTTTTTTTATTTTTTTTTTTTTTGGGCAAAAATACGGTCAATGGTGGTCCCAAAATTATGGGATTGTATATATGAAGTTGAGTGACGTTTTGCAAAATGTTGTACAGTCATAAATTTATCAATTTTATAAGATTTTTTCTAATTTAACTGATAGATAAAATCCTGTAAAAGTGTATAGAAAGTGTATCGAAATTTGTACATACGCGAAATAAAAAAAAGATATTTTTGTCATTGAAAAATCCAACTGAAACCAGATATTTGTGTTCTATCGAAAGTTTACTGTTTTCTTCAATCTTTTAGTACACCGACGATAATATTTAACTACTGTGAAGTATCTTTCCCATAAATCGGAATAAAACTTTTTTCAAGAATTTTTTTCTAATATGTAAAAGAAGAGTGCGATAAAACGGACCAGTTTACCCGCAAAACTCACGCATAAAAAAAATCTCCAAAAAAATCTCCAAAAAAATCTCCAAAAAAATCTCCAAAAAAATCTCAAAAAAATCTCAAAAAATCTCCAAAAAATCTCAAAAAATCTCCAAAAAATCTCAAAAAATCTCAAAAAAATCTCAAAAAAAATCTCAAAAAAAATCTCAAAAAAAGCTTACTCTTAGCCTCAGCGTACTCGCCGCACTTCTGCCTATCGGGTTTGAGGCAGAGTCTGACCCTGATCCTGGAGTCCCTGTTAGAGATCTCGGGGTCGTCGAGTATGCCCTCGCGCTGTGTGGGAGCGCTGCCGAGTACTTCGAGTGGCCAGTCGTCGACGACGGCCCAGAGGTCGTTGGATCCGTCCTGGAGTCTCTCGATGAATGCGACGAGTGCGAGGCAGGTGGCGCCGACGTTGATGGCGAGGGTGCCGCTCTCGGGGTCGTAGCTGACCCTGAGGGGAGTGGGAATCTTGGCGACGGCGGTGGTGGCGGTCACCTCGTCGGAGTAGTCGGAGTGATTGTGGGTGTTGTAGGCCTTGACCTTGAAGGTGTAAGTCTGGTGCTGCTCGAGGTCGGTGATGTTGCATGGATTGGATCGTCGGCAGTCGAGCTCGTTCCATTCGCCGGCGGGTCCGCGAGGTGGTGCGCAGTCCGGGGCGACGGCCTCGTCCTCGCCGGGAACGCGACGGTACGAGACGAAGTACTTCGATATGGGAATTCCGCCGTCGAAGCCGACCTCCCAGGCGAGGGCGACGTGGGTCGGCCCGACGCTCATCGCCGAGATCTTGGTGGGCTTTTCCGGCGCTCCCATTGGCTGCAGTCGAATAACGGAAGTGGTGCTGCCCTGGGCGTTCGCCGCTTTGCAGCTGTACTCGCCGTAGTCCGATTCCTTTATGTCGTTGATCTTGAGGATCGACGTGTAGATGTCGTCGTGGTTGCTCGTCGTGGAGATCTCGTAGTGGCCGTCGCTGGAGGAACCCTGGAGGGAGGTCGCGCTCTTGGCGAAACTCCACGAGAACTCCGGCTTGGGCCACGCCTGGACCTTGCAGGCGACCTCCGCGTTCTCACGGGTGTTCGCCGCTACCTTGCCGTGCTTGTGGAGAACTATCGGGACGTGCTCGACCTTGAGCATCATCTGGGACTCGACCTTCTTGACGTCGTTGACGAATACGCACGTGTACTTTCCACGGTCGTTAGCGATTATCTTGTCGGTTTGGGGCCTCGCGTGACCGAGGAAGGAGAGGGTCGAGTTGACGGTGACGACGCTGCCGTGACCCTCCGAGGTCAGCGTGACGACCTTGTAGAGAGACTCGTCGGCGGTGAGCTCCTTGTCGTCCTTCAGCCAGTGGACCCTCGGACGCGGCTTTCCTTGGGCTATGCACGTCACGACGAACGACGACTCGCCGACCCTGCGAGGAGAAGACGATAACTTTGTTAGTTTCTTTTTTGTACGTGTGTTGGATATTTCCGGATTTTTTTTTGTGGATGTGTGAATTGTGGGGGGGAAATGGGGTGATCGTATTGAGCATTGGAAACTGAGGAGATTCGTCCTTTGAAAGATTTCTCTAGGATGCGTAGTTTTCGAGTTACGAGGAAATGAAGATTTCAGCCAATGAGAACGTTCGAGGACCCGTGGCGCCATCTGCCGCCGCGCGCTCATTGGCCGCAAACTTCAACTGCTCGTAACTCGAGAACTGTACACTCTACAGAGTTCCGACAAAGGAAAAGTTTCTTCAGTTCTTCGTGCCGAATGCGAATCCACCGTTCGTTGTTCCCTCAGATCCATTTTTTTTTGCATTTACGTATAGTTGATTTTTTTTATTTACTTAATGGTTCGGTGAATTGTGGTGGGGAAAATGGTGTAATCGTTTTCGGGATTAGAAACTGAGGAGATTCGTCCTTTGAAAGATTTCTCTAGGATGCGTAGTTCTCGAGTTAGGAAGAGACGAAGATTTCATCCAATGATAGCGTTCGAGGACCCGTGGCGCCATCTGCCGCCGCGCGTTCATTGGCCGCAAACTTAAACTGCTCGTAACTCGAGAACTATACACTCTACAGAGTTCCGACAAAGGAAAAGTTTCTTCAGTTTTTCATGCCGAATGCGAATCCACCGTTCGTTCTCCCCCCAGATCAAATATTTTCCACCCCACCCAAAAAATGCCATTTTCTCCTCCCTAAAAAAAACGACGTCTCTCTACTCACTTTCTCGTGACATGAGGCTGGAGCTTCGTCAGTATCTTCGGTTGCTGATGAACCGTGAGCTTGACGAACGCCGGCTCGCCGTCGCCGATCTCGTTTATCGCCTGGCACTTGTAGGTCCCATCGCTGACAAGATGCACCGACTCGATGACGAACTTCGCCCCGGACGTTTCCAACGGTATGGACAGACCGTCCTCGCCCTCCTTGGACCAGTTGTACTGGGGCTCCGGGAACCCAGCGGGGCTGGCCATGCAGGTCAGGGTGACCTTGGACCCCTCGATGGCGACCGGCGAATCCGGAGTGACCCCAGCTGGTCCGGGCTTGTGTCTCACCCGTATGTTGACCCTCGCGGTAGCCGAGTAGTTCTGCCTGACCCCACCGGTCGGATGAATGACGTTCATCGCCCTGCACGTGTAGTTCCCAGCGTGATCAGCCGTGACCCTCTGCAACCTGAGGATGGAGCCGGTCTGCCTGAACTCCGGACGTCCCACCCTCGACCACTCGACCACCGACGGCATCGGATTGGCGGTGACGTTGCAGTGCACCATCACCTGGTCACCGGCCTCGCGGATGATGACGCTCTCACCCTCTATCGCCACCCTCGGCGGATAGAGGACATCCAGGTAGAGCGAACTCTCACCGGCCTTGCCAAGATTGTTGTCCGCCGTGCACGTGTAGTTCCCCGCGTCCTGCAGCGTCACCGTGGGTATCGTGTGCTTGAAGGTCATCGCTATGAAGCTGTTGTCCTTCACCCAGCGCACCCGCTCGACCTGGGGCTTCGAGGTGACCTGGCAGTTGAGGACCGCGGTTCCGTTCGCCTCGACCCTGAGCGGGTTCTCCGAGCCGACTGAGACCCTCGGGAAGTAGTTGACGTCGAGGACGACGGTTGCGTTGAGGGTGTCGCCCTCGGGCATGGCGCGATTTCGGACCACGCACCGGAATATCGCCCGGTCGTCGTCCTTCGTTGGGAGGATCTTCAGGATTCGCCCGTTGTGGAGGAGCTTGTGGCTGTTGCCGCGGTACCAGCGCACTTCCGGCTCGGGACTCCCACCGTGGGTGTCGCACTGCAGCTGCAACTCCTTGCCCTCGGTCGCGTACGCCGATGGGGTCGTTATCGACGGCGGTCCCGGCGCACGCAGCACCGTCAGGGTGACGTTCTTGTGGTAGAGGTTCTCACCGCTACCGCTCACCTTGACGCGGCACTCGTACTTGCCGTTGTCACGCTCGTAGGAGACGTTCCGGATCTCGAGGTCGTAACGACCCGCGTTCAGGTCCATGTCGACCCGGTAGTTCGGCGATAGGGACTTGTCGTCGATCGCCGCGTTGTCGTGGTGGTTGTTCGTGTGCGTCAGCCAGAAGCAGGTCGCGTTCTGGCGGACCGGCTTGAAACGACATTCGAGCAGCACCGTCGAACCCTCGTTCGTGTCCATCTCCGTCTCCTCGGCGGCGCGCACGTTCGACAGAGCTGAAAGCCGAACAAATATTTTTCTTATCGTTATTATTCACTCTAAAAAATTTTACGAAGTTTGCGACACGTTTAATATACAAAGTTACATTAAATATACAACCTCGCTATGTGAAATTAGAATTCGTATGCATTGTGTTTGAGTTTTAATAATTTATTCTAAAATACGATACCTGTATATTAAAATTACCGGCGATGGCATTGAAAATTAAGACATCCGTATATGAAAATTATGTAATTGTTACCGATATTATACAAATAATATTGTTTTTAATATACCGGTAACGCAATATTCTTACATACGTGTCAATGAAGTTTTGTATACTGTGTATGCATAAAACTTCATATGCATTTATGAATTTTCAAACAAAGATTTTTTACAGTGTTGTTGTAATATTTATTACTAGCGGGTTGTCGTGGCTCGCGCGCTCGCAGTTCCAATGCGTTCAATTTTTTATTTTTATAATTTTTTTTTTTTTTCATTTAAGAATTGCGACAGTTTGTAAAGCAACGATGCTGGTGATAATGTTGGCAAATATTTTTCGTTACGATGTTTGTTTAATAAAACAAATGAAATAAAGATCTCACCACCTCCCACCAACAACTAAAATCCCAACAATCAATCGCTAATCAACAATCGTTAGTTACGTATCATTACCTGTCAATATAAACACACGCTGTCGATTATTGATACATTGTTGACTATTGGGACATCGACCTAAATTCATTTATTTTTTAAAACGAAACCTCGTTTCATTTATTATTCATCGTGTACAGCAAGTAAGGCGCAGCGCAGCCATTCACATAGTGGACTCGATTTTAGCCACTCCGGGACTTTAGCCACTCCGGGACTTTAGCCACTCCGGGACTTTAGCCACTCCGGGACGTTAGCCACTCCGGGATGTATCGAATATCAAATTTTTTGCCAATGGTCAATGGGGCGGTCAATAATTGGGTCACTGGGGCGGTCAATAATTGGGTCAATGGGGTGGTCAATAATTGGGTCACTGGGGCGGTCAATAATTGGGTCAATGGGGTGGTCAATAATTGGGTCACTGGGGCGGTCAATAATTGGGTCAATGGGGTGGGACAAACAAACAAACAAATCAACAGTTTTCCAAAATATATATTAGATTATTATTATTATTATTATTATTATTATTATTATTATTATTATTATTATTATTATTATTATTATTATTATTATTATTATTATTATTATTATTATTTATTATTATTATTATTATTATTATTATTATTATTATTATGTTAATTTTGGTAGGGCTCGGTCGGTAAAATCGGAAATCTGCGGTGCAGGCATTTTGTTTATGCACGTTTCGATGATTATGATGTTTTTTTTTTAATAAAAGGGCGAGGAGATTGTTGGGAAGGAAAAGATGAAGACATTTTTCCTTTGCAACATTTTTGTAGGGTGGATAGTTTAGGAGTTAGGAGCGAATGAAGTTTGACCAATGAGATCGCTGGGCGACGCGTGGCGCCATCTCGCGGAGCGTTCTCATTGGGCGGAATGTTTCAACGCTCGTAGCGCGCGAACGGTGCGCCGTAGAGAGTTGGGACAAAGGGAAAAGTTGCTTGATTTTCAATGCTGAATACGAATGAACAATCTACGGACCATTTTTTTGTGGCCTTCATTCGGAATTCGTAACTCCGTGGCCTTAAGCCTGTTCAACTCGGTAGTTACAACTCTACTGTCTAAAATGGTTAGTAAAAAATTGCAAAAATGTCATGGTGTGCTCGGTAAATCGATACACATGCGAGATCTTTTTTTCAAATTTTTTCGAAGTGTATTTGCAAAATATTTTTTAGTTTATCAATAAAAAAAAAAAAAAACTTGAACCGGCAAAGATAATAATAATAATTTTAACCCCCATAAAAATGTATCAAATTAGAAGGAAATATCTTCGATTTATTATATTTAAAAAATTCAATATAAGTCGCTGATCTTACTGACCCTGTGTCTCAATTCTCTTTTCAAAGGGTTTATAAAAGTGGAGTTATCGTTATGGAGAATCGATAAAGCGGTACGTTCGCCTTTCTATATTTATATCCTCCAGCATTGAGGGTAGAGCTGGAAGAATCGAGGCGAGCTATAAGAGGCTATAACAACGTTGCGATAATGGATTGTAAAATTTATAATTCCCTGTATAAAAGTAAAGCACGCTCGGAGCGTCATTGCGGTGGGGCTGAAAAATTACGGTAAGTCCTTTCGAGTTAACGAGAACTTAAATTACGGTTTTATGTGTCCTGAAGAATTTTCTCTCATGAATCGAGAACACAGACGTAAAAATAGCCGTACTTAAATATACGTGTATATTATGTTTTATTCGATCTCGTAATGTATTATTCAGTGCTATTTTATTCAAGCTAAATGTAATAATAACAATAATATAATTTCCTCACGCATAATATAGCACATGTCTATCAACAATAACCGCTCGGGCAACGTTTAATGTAACGTAAAAATAATCGAAAAAACAGTTGGCGAACCTTTAACGATAAAAACACTGCCGAACGGTGTCAAAAAGACTCGCTGGGTAAAAAAAGATAAAAGTGAATTGTATAAAACTTGAATTGTTCAAAAATGAGATTGTTCAAAAATGAAATTGTTCAAAAATGAAATTATTCAAAAATGAAATCGTTCAAAAATGAAATTATTCAAAAATGAAATCGTTCAAAAATAAAATTGTTCAAAAATGAAATTATTCAAAAATGAAATCGTTCAAAAATAAAATTGTTCAAAAATGAAATTGTTCAAAAATGAAATCGTTCAAAAATAAAATTGTTCAAAAATGAAATCGTTCAAAAATGAAATTGTTCAAAAATGAAATTATTCAAAAATGAAATCGTTCAAAAATAAAATTGTTCAAAAATGAAATTATTCAAAAATGAAATCGTTCAAAAATGAAATTGTTCAAAAATGAAATTGTTCAAAAATGAAATTGTTCAAACTTGATATTAAGAGATCATGTGTTATAACTCCGACTTCATTGCCTGGTAAAAAAAACAAACATTTTCGAGCTTCTTTGCAGTGAAATCGTTACGTCAGTTTCCCCCTAAAAGTCCTGTCGAGCTTTCGCCCCGATCCTTCAAAGGCTCTGAAAATTAGATGCTCCGGCCTCTAAAAGCTCAAAATCCATCGCAGTAAATTTGCACGTCTTTAGTGTTCAAACCCAAAGCAACTTCCGAGTTTCGAAGTGCAAGTCTTCCGAAGGTAGCCGCGTTACCCTCGGGAGTTGCCGAAGTTTCCGCCACAACGGTAATTTCGCAAGTCGGAGAATCCTCAAAAAGAAGTGTTCGAGACGGTCGAAATTTTTTATGGACCAACTCGGACCTTATCTATTTTCTCAAGTTTCTATTCTCCCGGGGCGCACTCGTTCTCGGGACTGCGAACGAGAAAACAAGAGCAGGGGTCAAGCAACACCTAGGCGGTGTTGTTGTTTTTATCGCGCGTAAAGTATTAACGTCTCTCGAATGTTGCCGAGCGATTGTCGGCTCCTCGCCCGGTGTGTCTACTTCGCCGGAGGATTCCGCCGTTAACGGGAACGACGGAGAATCCTCGATCTCACGCCGACAGCGCGGGGAGAGCGGGGGGGGGGAAGCCGAGTGTCCCACGAGGATCGACGACGTTGGCGTAAGACGAGTACGCCTCGCTGCCGGATTCTCGTCTCGGCCGTAGTCCGTCGAGCGGGCGTCCCGGCTGTATCTCGAAGGAGCTCTCAGCCTCCCAGCGCAGCGACGTATCCGCTTTCCTCTCACATTCGCTTGCGTAACGTGGGGAAGTGGCGGATACGACCTGAAACGATGGGGGCCAAAACGCTTGGATTGCTGATCTTGGATGCGGGACGCTTTTCGGGATGGCACTTACGAGGATACCGAAAAGGTTCTCGCGACGGTACTGGAGTGAGGAAAAATGGCGACTTCCGGTTACTTTTGAAAGTTGCGAGTAGAGGGGCGGGTAGCGAGTGTTTTGAACCGGAAATGCGTGAGTTGGGAATAACTGTACGGACTAGAAGTGCCAAAAACTTAAATCGCGATTTTCAAGGTCAAGGAAGGTCAAATTTTGGAAATGGGAATGAAGAGACGCATAGCGCGAGTTTCGAACCGGAAATGCGCGAGTTGAGAGTAATTGTATGGACTAGAGGTGCCAAAAATGGAAATCGCGATTTTCAAGGTCAAAGAAGGTCAAATTTTGGAAATGGGAATGAAGAGACGCGTAGCGTGAGTTTTGAACCGGAAATATGTGAGTTGAGAGTAATTGTACGGACTAGAGGTGCCAAAAATGGAAATCGCGATTTTCAAGGTCAAAGAAGGTCAAAGGAAATGGGAATGAAGAGACGCGTAGCGCGAGTTTCGAACCGGAAATACGCGAGTTGGGAGCAACTGCCCCAGTTAAAACTTTAAAAAGCTGCAGTCTCTTGTACTTCCGGTAGAAGAGCGTCGAGGAACTGTAGAAATTTAATAAAAGGTCGACTTTCTTCGATGCATTACGCTACTTTCTTTTTCACACTCCGAAAGGATCTTTTGAAGTTCAAGCACCAAATGAAAAATGCTACTCCTCTCAACACTTTCTGCTCTACGAGTATCCGTCCGTGTGCTCGCTGAGCGGCATTGAAAGAGTCGCTAGTACGACCGTTTCATCCTCCAACTCGTCTCCAATGTCCCTTCCTCGATAGCGAAGGATTCACAAAAAAAAAAATCTCTCCAATGCCGAAGCGATCTTAAATCACAAATATAAGTCTTCGAAGAATTTAAGGAGGGAGTCTCGCTGCGCGCTGACCTCGCATAAGTTCGACAACAGTAAGAGGAAATTGCAAGTACTTCTTGATGGTGTAAAAATCTGAAAAAATCATGTACACTAAAGGTACTAAAAAGATTAATTTTGCATAATAGTAATTGCAAAATGTTATTAACAAATTCATGAAAAAATTAATTGGTTAACAAATTACCCGGCAACAAATTTTTTTTTAATGAAAATGATTCGTTTATTTTTCTGATTACGTATGCATTTTTTCAGATTTTAAGACTCGTCCCGTTTCGTTTCCCAACCGAGGGACCTTTCCGTTACATTCGAAGACTAAAAGAAAAAGGAATGTCTTTTATTCCCAACGTGGCGTTGATCGTAAAAACATTTTGCCGGAGCCTCGCGACGATCTTCGTCTCGTTCGTAATGTACCGTTGTTCTTGAGAATCGAGGCCTCGCGATGAACGCTCAGCAGACATACCATACGTTGAGTACCGTAAGCAACGCGTGGACCAAATGCCGTCGAACGTGCACGTACGCCGAGTATCGAACCGGGAACGACGATGTCTCGGGACGATTGAGAAGGCGACGATTGAGGGGACGAAGTTGACGAGAGGAAAACCAAGAATTATCTATATATAAGCATAATAATAATGCTAGAGAAACCGTCATGTTTATCTGGCGTGTGTTTACCTATCATAGTAACAGCTGATTTTCTACTGGTCGGTGGAAATTAATACAAACTTTTTTTTTGTACATCGATAATAATTGAAATGGAAAATTAATGAAAGATTTTTAGAAACGCAGTAATTTTATGTGATGTATAGTTAAAAAAAAATTAATCTTATGATTTTATAATATCATTTTATAAGCATAATAATAATGGTACAGAAACATAGTAACAGCAGATTGTCTACTGGTCGGTGGAAATTAATACAAACTTTTTTTTTTGTACATCGATAATAATTGAAATGGAAAATTAATGAAATATTTTTAGACACGCAGTAATTTTATGTGATGGATAGTTAAAAAAAAATTAATCTTATCATTTTTTAATATCCCGAAAAATTGTAGTGTTATGTAATAAATTAAGTTGCACATGTTTTTTTTTTTAAATCTGACTTTTTTAAAACAAATTGTAAAATATAATTGTCCTGAATTAACGAAGATGTTCAAACAAAAAATAAATTTAACATCGTAGATGATCGTTTAAAAATGTATGTAAGTTGAAGAGAGGAAGACCAAGAATTAGCTATAGATAGATATGCATTTATAGATAAAGAAGCATAATAATAGCAACCATTATTATGCTTCTATCTATAAAAATAATTCGCCAATCATTTAAAAAACATGTATTTTTTCGACAAAATTTCAACACATAAATTTCACGAATTATCAAATGAGTGAACATTTTTTAAATAAAAAAAATAATGAAGCAGCAAGAAAAAAATTATTTTTGTTTCGAATAAAATTCGAAAAATTCGTTGTAAAAATATTTAAGTGGAATGCCCGATAGGCGTGCGCGAGCTGTAGTGCGGAGATGCTGCAGCGGCATAAGCGGCTTGTAGCGCATACATGTCGAAATAGTCCCGGGTCCCGGAGGCCTCGGCGAATGTGGGTCGTCATTGGGTCGTATAACGGTACGACCGGTAGTCTATCTCTCTTTCCGTGCGCGTACATAACCGAGCCAACTTCGCCGGCGTATCCCGGGGCTTCGCGCTTCATCCGTCTCTCCCGGTCGCTCTCGTACAACCGCATCGTGACCGTTTTCCATTTGTTGCAGTGGTGTACTCTTCGGCGACGGTTTACTACGGTTTACTACGGTTTGCTCGGGTGGTTACAGGTGGAATCGTCGATAGTCGAACGCAGGGAAGGCCGAGGTAAAGGCGCTGGCACAGTGATTGGCAGCCCCAACCATCGAACTACTAATTTCTGTTTACCGAATTCCAGTTTTGAAATTAATTAACGGCAAAAGCGATACTGGAGGCTTTACGGTTCAGTGATTGGCACCTCCGAGCATCGAATTACCAATTTCCGGCCATTGAATTTCATTTTACAATGAATTAACACCAAAATAATGTGTCATCTCCTCTCCGGCACAGTGATTGGCACGTCAAAGCATCGAATTTCCGGTTTCTGGGCACCGAACTTCATTTTGCAATGAATTAACGCCAAAGGATTGTGGGAGCTAGTTTCAGGCACAGTGATTGGCACTTCCAGGCAGCGAATTACCAATTTCCGGCCGTTGAATTTCATATTACAACGAATTACAGCCAAACAATATGCTGTCCTCTCTCCAATTCAGTGATTGGCAACTCAAAGCATCGTATTTCCGATTTCTGGGCACCAAATTTCATTTTACAATGAATTAACATCAAAATAATGTGTTGTCTCCTCTCCGGCATAGTGATTGGCACCCTCAAATACATTTTATTTAATTACTCGTAAACGGTGAAGCAGATTGCAGTGGCCTTTTGCATGTATATTACTTATAGTATAAATTAGTTACACTATTTTTTTAATAATCGTTGGATTAAAATAAACCGATTGTGCGTGCTCGGCCATAAGATCGCGTGTTAAAAACGTTACTTTTTCAAGAATTTTTTTCTCAGCAACGGCGTAGAGGACCTTGATCAATGTATGTATGTATTTATTCCAATGTATGGCTTCAATCGCCTTTTACAACCCATTCCTCACATCATCTTATAAAGTACAAAGAACTTATCTTATAGGCA
>JAPYZC010010675.1:0-12642 GCA_030522665.1 Ichneumoninae sp. A BG-2022a
CTTCTGTTTTTCCAATCTTCTGTTTTTCCAATCTTCTGTTTTTCCAATCTTCTGTTTTTCCAATCTTCTGTTTTTCCAATCTTCTGTTTTTCCAATCTTTTGTTTTTCCAATCTTCTGTTTTTCCAATCTACGGTTTTTCCAATCTACGGTTTTTCCAATCTTCTGTTTTTCCAGCAAACCGTCTCTCCACTCGTCTGTCCGTCTCTTCTCAAAGACTTCAAACGAATGGCACTAAACTTTAGTCCTACCGTCTCTCGAAATCGTCGTCACTCCCGTCCTCCACTTTCCGTCGGATCGTTTCCGCGCACTTAACGGCAAGGTAACTAAAGCAAACCAACAAAAAAAACGAGCCCGAAAAAATTGACAATCGTTCGCACCCCGGTGCGAGGCCGTAAAGCGAATCCCGCGAGTGCTCCTCCGGTACCGAGAGTCTCGCCGAGTGAGAAATTCACGAGCGCCTCGTGTCTCGGTCGCGCTATAACGGCCTTTCCGAGAATATTAATTAAAGGCGCGAGGAGACGTTGGAAAAGCCGGTAGGAGGAGCGGCCAGTGCGGCGCGGTGATGCGAAAACAAGTACAGAGTGAGAAATAATAAGAGGAGCTCCGGCAACGCGCTAGCGAGATGTACAGTGCAACAAACACGCGAGGAGGGGTTTCGCGCGCCTCGCGACTTCCAAGAACCCGGCCAGCCGCCCGGCATCGCGCGAGGTCGCGAAATCGTCGTGACCGCTTAGGAACTCGCTGCCGTTCAGCTGCGAGAACCGCGAAACTGCACGGCGCGCGGGGCCAGTCATCGTCGCCGGTGTCTTCTTGTTCGTTGCGTCCCGACGAGACGCGCCGCAAGCCGACCGGCGTAGGCCCGAGTAGAACGAGAACGGCGCAGAGTGCCTTGCGGGACGATGACAAAAGGAAAAATCATTCTAACGGGGCAATTTATCGCTCGCCCGAGCGCAACGAGCGGACCGTTCAAAGTCGCCTCTCCGCTGCGACTCTTCGTCGAGCTTGGATGGAACAAGCTGCCACACGAGTTACAAGCCAACGCTGCTGGTGCTCCGCTGTCGGATGCATCCGGAGGAAAGGCGCGAGCGAGCGAGAAACGCGCTTTGGTGCAAAACCGATCGTTGAAAATAACTCGGAGAAAATATCGACCGATCTCCCGTAATTGAGCCATCATCCCGGGTCGGCCAGGTCCGGCCGGTGGTTACATCCCAGCGCTGGAGTGGAAACGGGCCAAGCCCGGGAGTCCGGCCAGTCGTACGCTAGTACTGGGATGTAACAGACAGTCGCAACCAGAAACATAATTTATTTGACGAGCATCCGCAAATAAATATTTATTTTAATCAAATAAACATTTATTTTAATCAAATAAACATATATTTTTATCAAATAAACATTTATATTTATCAAATAAACATTTATTTTTATCAAATAATCATTTATTTTAATCAAATAAACATTTATTTTTATCAAATAAACATTTATTTTTATCAAATAAACATTTATATTTATCAAATAAACATTTATATTTATCAAATAAACATTTATATTTATCAAATAAACATTTATCTTTATCAAATAATCATTTATTTTTATCAAATAATCATTTATTTTTATCAAATAAACATTTACTTTACTCAAATAAATATGTACTTGCGGAGTGCCCGTTAAATGAATGATTTTTCTGGTTGTGGACTACGCCGTATCTGCACCGTACATCCTCCCAGCACTCTCCCGAATTTCTCCCGCCCTCGGGACACACGCACGTCGTTACTCGTTCATAACATCCGAAAATTGTACGCTCGCGAGTATCTTCCAAAATTAGAGGGAAGATCGATCGTCGCCGCGTCCCTCACACATCATAATTCTGCACCGGCGAATGAGAGAACATAAAAAAAAAAAACAAAAAAACAAAAAAAATCTCGCAGTTGAGCTCCACTGCGCGAAGAGCGCGATACGGGCGTCGGCGTCAGACTCGGCTCGCTGCCGCCGCAGCTGATGCACGCAGCGGTGCATCACTGTGATGAACTTTTCTCTCTCGTCTTCTCTTCCACTCCCCCCCCCCGTACCGCGTGTCTCCCGTTCGCTCCTTGGCGCGAGATGTTTCCCGGCTCTCTTGCGGCTTCAGACGCCCTTGAGTCTGATTATACGCCCGTAGCCCCCCCCCTCTTTCCGAACCTCGACCATCTCTCGCTTGCTTCCAGCTCGCTCCGTCCTACGGGATAAAACGGGATACAAACAAAAATAAAAATAAAAATAATGTAAATGAGTAAAATGATAGTGCGCTTACCGTAATTCGCGCCAGTTGCCTTCTTCACCGTGCGGGAACGAGGTGGCCCTAAAATGATAGGTGAAGAATCATCGGTGAGGCCAACTTAGCCTCGTAATGAGGCCGGGGACTCAGCGGGAGCTTCGGGACCGACCGGAAGTCGACGCATCGTACTCAGTGTCTCCTCGCGTGTAAGGCACGTGTTCCTTTTTTTTAATTAAAAGCTGAAATGAGTTAAAAAGAAAGTAATTGGAAAGTGGGGAATATGGACCACCCCAATTAGGAAATAAATTATGTATGACTTCGAAGCACGGTGTATCACAGATTATACACCTCTTTGAATTCGGAAACAGTGCATTCATAATTGTAGGGATGTATTGGAAAATTCATACTTGCTCATTCAATTTTTTTTTTATTTATGCCTCAAAGGGTTCATGACTGGGGCATATTAATCAATTTTACCCGAAGATTACCCTGAGTGAGCTTGCTGTCAGGGACGAGATGAAATGAGATATAAACAAAAAAAAAATGAATATGGTAAAAGGGGAAAATGGCCTACGCGGTCTGGAAGTAAATATGATCATGAAGATAACTGCATGACATAAAAATTCATCTTATGGCATGGCAAATCTCTCTCAATGCACTGCTTTAGTAAGATGATAAAATTGTTCACTTGTAGATTTTTATTTTTGTGCGATACGATTGTTATAAATTTATGTAAATTGATAAAATTTAGTCTGATGCAGACATCTTCATGTGTTAAATGAATTATAGATGAAACATGCCATATTGACGAATTTTACCCTAAAATAAGATACACAATAGAAGCAATTTTAGCGTGATTTGGGAAACATCTCTGCTCATGGTTCGGAAACGAGCCAGTTCCTCTCATGATGGGTGAAAACTCATCGGAGGTAAGAAACTTAGTTTCGTCGCGACGCGAGAGACTTTGGGGGTGCTTTAAGTCCCACCGGATCGTCCTCAATGGCTCCTCGCATATATCGCATGTGCCCGTTGTTTCAGAACCGCCCTGCGGGTTGAGTGTTCACAATGAGGGGAGCTGAAAAGAACGAGGCTGGTGGTTTTCCATGCCAAAAATTCGTAATGAAACGGTACCCCGGTCGCGAATGACGCTTCGAAGCGTAATTTCTCTCCATGATGACTTGGGCGCGTACTTTACGCACGCATCTATTCCGTCTTCCCCATATCACTCCGGCTTCTAACAGTCAATTATGTTGTTAGCTTATTTTTATCAAAATGTATTGACTAGTTGGGCCAATGCATGAACCCCAGCCATATTTACCAATCTTACCCTAAAAAAATAAGGTCAAAAATAAAAACGACAAATCCGCTTTTCGCAATGAGGAAAGGTAAAAAGAACGAAGCTGGTGGTTCTCGGTGCCAAAAATAAAAAAAATGGTACCATTTCATTACGACAATGACGCTTCGCGAGGGTAGCTCCATGATGACTCGGGCGCAACGTACTTTACGCATCGATTACGTCTTTTCCATATCTCTCCGATATGTGTTCTCCTCGAGCGGCAGCCAGCCGCAACAGCGGCGGCTGCGGGAGAGAAGCCGCGGAGCCAGCAGTGTATCAGCGAGTGAATGAGCGATACAGAGTCCTGCGGGGTCGTGGAACCCGGCGTAATTTAATCAGCGGCCCATTAGCGATGCCCGTCGGGCCCCGCATCGTCACGGATTCCATTTAATTAATGCAGGACGACGTTGGCGGTAGGCCGCGTGCACGGGGAGACTGAGGCGCGCACACACGAGACCGAACGCGGACGCAGGGCCGATACTCCGCCGGTTCGGCAACCACTGGAACAGCTGGCGTCGAAAGATCGAGCCGTTTTATCTCATGCCCGCGAGAACTTTCGCTCTCGTTTTTGTTACGACATCGTCACTCAAAATAACGAAACCATGGCAAAAAATGAAAAAATAACTACTGAAATATTGCTACAAAAAGCAATATATATATCTTGTTTTTTGACTGCGTCTGCATAGTAAAAAAAGTTTGTACTTTTTACAAGTTATTGTCCACAAACGTCCATAATTTTTTATTTGTTAATTTTCTAGCTTTGCAAACAAAAGTACAAACTAAACTTGTCAATGACATGGGAAATAAGAGGATGAGTTCGTATATTCAAATAAGTGACAAACGAATTTGTCACTTATTTATCATCATTTGTACGAAATTTCGCATTCTGATTTTACGATAAGTGACTAACGCGTTTGTTCACGCTTGAATATACAAACCTGTCCTTTTGTTTCCTGTGTCATCAACAACTTTAGTTTGTACCTTTGTTTGTAAAATTAGAACCGGATCGTTGCGGTCGGACAATTAACAAATAAAAAATTGAGGACGTTTGTGGACAATAAGTTGTAAAAAGTACACACTTTTTTTTACTGTCTTTGGATCCCATTTTTTTCACACTTTGTATTTGAAAAAGATTCCGTCGTATCGTTATTTTGAGTCGGGTGACGATCGAGTAGGAGATAACGCGATAACAGTAAATAAATAATAAATAATAAATAATAAATAATAAATAATAAATAATAAATAATAAATAATAAATAATAAATAATAAATAATAAATAATAAATAATAAAATAAATAATAAATAATAAATAATAAATAATAAATAATAAATAATAAATAATAAATAATAAAAAGAAAACGACACGCGTAGGACTCGCAGAGTGCGCGAAAGTCGTGGTCGCGTCGAGTTTCCGAGGCGGAGAGAAGAGGCGACAGAGCCAACGAGTATTATATCTGCATCTATCGCTGTGTACCTCGACGGAGCCCCGCTTCTCGTCTCAGGTTGCGCAGGATGCAAGTCATTATTCCGTTTCCCATTAGTCGCCGGTCGTCGGGCTGTCTCTCTCCCTCTCTCTCTCTGTCTGTGCAGAAAAATGTGCGCCGCACTACACAATCGCACACGCGAACCTGTCACGCGTGCAATCAAGTACGTACATTGCACGCATATACGCACCGATATTTTAATGACCCAACGACACGTGAATCCTGTTCCACTCACCAATTGTCGAGGAATCTGTATCTCGACCAAGTCCCATTGGTTTTTGTCCGATGCTTTTCGTAACAATGTTATTATTCATTTATTATTAGTGGCAGTAAAAAGGTATTTATTGACAATAATAGTTGGTCCATGCAATCTCCGATACGTCTCTCTATGTTGTTGTTAAGTCGCTTTTAATGACTGCCAATGGGCCGTCGACCGGATTCCTTCAGCCCAATTATTTATTATTATATACGGGACAAACCCTTTTTATTTATTTATTTATTTATAATATAATTTATTGAGCATTTTTGAACAGAAATAAATTAATCTGCTATATATTTGCACATTTGGTAACATTTTCTATAATTCCGCATCTTTTCTAGTGAGGAATACCAAGTATTCCTGTCGCGCTCAATATACATAAAGTGATTGCAAAAGTGCCATAAGCACTTGTCCGCAATCTAAAATTTATTAGTAGAAAAAACTATATTATTTAACATTTCTGTAGCGGGTTGGAAAATTTGTTCTACAATTTGTTTTATACACACAGCTTCTCCTCGCTGCGTGTATTTATTTATTTATTTATTTATTTATTTATTTATTTAGTTGCGGTAGTAAAAGGCATTTCTTGACCTCCTATACAATGCTACATCTATTTTTCTTTGGAATCCTTTTTTTTCACACATTATAAAGCCATATGATTGGTCAATAGACCATTGACCGAAGTCCTTCAGCCCAGTTGTTCCGATGCATTGGGCGCGATGCTTATTTATTATTGTATTTATTTGTACAGTAGAACCCCGTTTGTCCGAGGTAATGTGAGGAGAGCGTACGTCGGATAAGCGAAATCTCGAATAACGCGGATAACGCGATTCAAACTTGTATTACTATTATATATTTAAAAAAATTACACACGACTTACTATAAACATTAACTTTATTAGTGAATCGAGTTATTTTTTAAATATAATTATAATTTAGTCAATTAACATTAACTTCATACAAACATAAACCGTTGGCTCTAGAATCGAAACTGTTGTATTTGCAGCTCGCAATATAAAAACGCAGCAAACTTGTAGAAGTTTTAAGCGCATATGCAACGAAGTCACCGTTACCGAATTAATTCGCACGTGGGCATTGCTGCTTTATCAATTTTGTCCGAGTTTTCCGTATTAATCGAGCCCTACACCTCGGCTAACGCGGAGGGCTCGGTTAATCGAGGATCGAATAAGCGAGGTTCTACTGTATAAAAACGGGCCAAGCCCAATTACAAATATAATGGGAGACCCCATCCATCAATTAGTATATATGAGGTTGACCAGGCGTCAAACTGGTACAGACGAGACCAGAAGTTACACATAACATACATAAGCATACACATAATATTAACATAATATAATAATAACAACAACAACAGCAACAACAACTATTATTATTATTATTATTATTATTATTATTATTAGAACAATGACAGTAATAACTTGATCCTATACGAAGTTCCGCAGGGAAAGCCAGGATGAGTTATCGAAAGTTGAGAGACTGGATTCGCGAGTGGCAAACACGGAGGTTTATCTCGAGCGTATATCCGACACGTAACGCTTTGTATTACGCGCGTAGGAATGCGGGTAGCACGCGAGGGCTCAGCACTTAATGGATTTTCACTGTTTGAAGGAAAACGCTTCGCGGAATATCGAGTGCAAAGAGCGCGAGCCTCCTCGAGATATCTCGCCGGGCTCCGCCGGTCTCTCGGAAGAAGCGCGAGCGTGAGAAACTCAAAGAGTCGTAGAGAAAATATATATATATATACTTATATGTGTATAAGTGTATATGTGTGTGCGAGAAGCGATCACGGACCGAGGGTAAAGAGACACGGTGAAAGGAAAAGGAGAGGAAAGAGAGTCAGTCGGCATCCTCCGGACGCTTCCCCCTCCCTCGCAGTTCCCGTCGTCCACGGGAGACTCATTAAGGGGTTATTTCAAAGTTTAACTGAATCGAGCCGAGGGCAGAGGAAAATCCCGCCCGCGCCCCGAGCGCGGCGTCCGGGAAGAAACGAGACGGTGCGAGACGGAGAGGGCTAAAGAGATGATAAAAACGAAGGAGTGGGGGGGGGAGGAAAGGAGGAGATAAAAAAAAAACCCCTTCAGGCCTCCGTGTGACCCGTTGGCGAACCTCTCCTGCAACCCACGCGGGAGCTCGGAAATATTAATTAACGTCATCTCCCTATTGCCAGCCAGGCCTCTACCCAACGGTCTTCGGATATTTGCAGTCTGTTATCTCCCGGGACTCAACCTATTTCTCATTTCGTCGCTGCAGTCACTTTTAACACAGATCTTCATTTTCTTTTTCTCACTTTTTTTTGTTTTTTTTTTTTTACTTCGATTATTCGAGATCTTGGGAGAAATGGCGGGAAAGTCCGGAGAGCCGATGGATCCGATGGGTTAGTACCGACTTCCGGCGCATATGTAACGCACGTAGTTCATCCTCTTCGGTAGAGGCTTTGTTTATTTATTCATTTATTATTTCTTGAATTTTATTTTGCTTCTATTTTTCAAGATCTTGTGAGAAATAGCGTGAAAGTCAATCCAGAGAGCCGATGAATTAAACCCGACTTCCGGCGCATATGTAACACACGTAGTTCATCGTCTTCGGTAGAGGCTTTGCTTGTTGCCCCTTACATTTTTATTTTTTATTTTTATTTATTAATTTATTATTTTTTTCATTTTATTTTGCTTCTATTTTTCAAGATCTTGTGAGAAATAGTGTGAAAGTCAATACAGAGAGCCGATGAATTAAACCCGACTTCCGGCACATATGTAACACGCGTACTTCTTTCCCTTGGGACGAACCCTTGGTATTGCCTCTCAGATCTTCATTTTTCTTTTTCTTCAATCTTTCAAAATCTTGTAAGAAATAGCGGGAAACTGCAGAGAGCCGATAGACCCGATGGATTAATCCCGACTTCCGGCACATATGTAACGTCCTTCATCCCCTCCGGGCAGAGCCTCGGTATTGCCCCTCACATGTCAATTTTTCTTTCTTTTTTATCATTTTCGTTTTTCATTTAATTTTTCTTCAATCTTTATTTGGAAATCTTGTAAGAAATATCACGAAACTGCAGCGAGCCGATAGACCCGATGGATTAATCCCGACTTCCGGCACATATGTAACGTCCTTCATCCCCTCCGGGCAGTGCCTCGGTATTGCCCCTCGTATGTACCTCCATTGTTGTATATACGATTATACCGTACGGGCGTAATGCACGTGCCGGAGGTAGACGTAGCCTCGTGTTACCGGTTATCCGGTGGCGTGTAAACAAATTGGCAGTAATGACGTTGCAATTTGTCAGATCGTTCAACTTGCGCCATAGAGCCGGGTGCAATACTCGTCCCTCGCCGGCCTTTCTCTGGTTATCCGGGCCGGGCATATGCACGGTCCGATGTGCGGCGGCTGGTTTTGCCGCGAGCGCGCGCGCGTGTGTGTGTGTGTGCGTGTGTGTGTTCGCCGTGACGAGAGAGCGGAGCAGCGCGGGGTGGAAAACCGCTCGCACTCTCGCTCTTGCCTCTCTCGTCCGGACAACGAACGGACGCACATCGCCCATATGACTCGCCCTCGCGAAACCCCCATAGCCACCTAGCAACGTGTTGTACACGGGCCGCTAGTTTCATTTGCATATGTACACGCGCGGCCCCCGCCTGTGTACATGTACATGTGCCTTCACTCGCAGCACCCGCGGAAACCCGCTCCAAGGCGCCTCAATCCTATCGCCCGCTCGAACATTCGTCCCCATTGCGATTCATGCCAATAACAATTTTTCCGACTCCACCTTACCTTGCGACGCGCGATCGAGAAACCGACTTACACGGATGCCCGGATTTAAAAGGCTCGCACCGTTCCACAGACATTTCTTCGGTACAATGTTCAAGATTTTCTTTTTTCTTGATTTTTTTTATGATTTGCTGTTGATGACTTTCAATTGGTTTTTTTAAATATTTTATTGTTGTTAATTTTGCAACTTTTTGGTTGGGTATTTAAGCATTTTTTAGTTGTCTATTTTTACAATTTCTTGGTTGTCATTTTTTAAATTTGTCGAGTATCAATTTTACAATTTTACCGCCGTCAATTTTACAAATCATTGCAGTTCAATTTTGCAATTTTTTATCACGTTAATTTAACACTATTGTTTGATTGAGAAAACAAAATGCGTCACCTCAATGAGAATTAAAAAGTGAGAGAAAAATGTACCGGCCTTTCGACGCGTGTGATCTTGGCGAGCGAATTGGCCGGTAATTCGAGCCAGGGGGTTTGTTCATTACGAGAATCCCGACGTCCCGCCGACGTTATCGCGCAACGTTCCTCGGACTCGGCCCCATCCGAGAAAGAAGTCCGGCTCACTGTTGGGTGGTCAGGTAGTTATGACTCTGGACTCCCGTTGTCGAAAACCGGTCTCGCGGAAGCTCGCGGGCCCGAACACCGCGACGACAACCGCGAGTTCCCACCGCCTTCAGAGACGCATTCACCCGACCAGCCGAGTGGATACGGCCAGTCCCGCGCGGCCTGATTTACCTGCGATCCCCCAGGCCGGTTCCGTTTTCGAGCTCACCGGCCTTATTGAATCCTCATGCGTTTTGACATTAACGAGGAACGATTCTCCCGCGCCCCGTAAGCTTCCTCTCTTCGTTCACCATTCTTACCTCCTTAATCCCATCTTTACGATATAATATCATGATAAATTTATATATATATACATATACATAGGGTAAAAGTGGTGAATATGGCCCACCTCGATTAACACGTAAATCGATGATATATGGACCGGGCCATATTCCCCACTGTTAACCTACATATATACACGATTTTGTATTTTGTTCCGTCTATTTATTATTTATTATTTATTAACTTTGTTTAATTCTGGCATTAACGAGGAAGGATTTCCTCACGCCTCGTAAGCTGCCGCTCTTCATTCGCAATTCTTCCCTCCTTAATTCCATCTTTATGACATAATATCATGATAAATTTATGTATAATATAATAACGAATATGTAGCTGACTATTCGTTAAGGCACGCGATATTCGTCAAGTTTGACAACAGACGAACGAACGGACGATCGATACAGGATCGATCGTCATGTAAAACAGTCTGGACTGAGACGTCTGAACGAACAGACGTGTGACAGCTCATGCTCGAGCTATTTAGCTGTGATTATAATTAATATAATATCCGCCGCCAAAGTAAACACGCGCGTTATTACAATATGTACACACTATTCATATTTTGTTCCGTTAATTTATTTACTTATTTACTTATTATCATTTGATTATTTTTTTATTATTTATTTATTTATTTACTTTGCACTTTGCTTCGTTTTAACATTAACGCGGAAGGATTCTCTCACACCCCGTAGGCTTCCGCTCTTCGTTCACCGTTCTTCTCCCCACTCCGATCTTTGCGACACAATATCCCGGTAAATTTATGTATATACATATATCCGCGTATACATGCATAAAAATGAATAAATCGAAAGCGAGACACCACTGCACTACAAATTCCCCTCCCCGCTCGGAGGACCGAGAGATGGGCTGACAATCAATTTCATTCCTCGTCCAGTCTATCCGGCCGGCGTAGCGACCGCACGTGAATATATGCCCTCATGCAATAACTGACTGACCGCACGCCCGGTTAAACTGTGCATTGGCAAATGCGCAGCGGAAGAATTTTTTTAAAAATAATAAAAAATAAAAAATAAAAACAATCATAAAAAAAAAGACTGAATGGATCCCAATGGAAGCTGCAACGGAGAATGCAGAGGAATATGAAATGGAGATACGGTCGCGAGAAGTTATAGGCAAATTCGAGCGGACCATCGAGCTACTACCCCGCTTTTCATACATACATGCATACATACATACATATATACACACACACACACACATACACACATACATACATACACACATACACACATACATACATATATATATATTTGATATATGACATATAGATATTCACATGTACATATCATATATGCGTATATTTGTGTGTCCGTGTGTGTATTTACATATAGAAGCGTAGATGAAAGCCGGGGTGGAAAAGTGGTAAAGGACGACGAGGGAGGACAGCGGGACAGACGGAGCGATACGACCGAGGGCTTTAATTACGTATGGCCATTGTTACGGCGGTTGTTTATAATTAATCGTTCGAGAACCCGTCCCTGTCAGCCGCAGATATGACGGCCAATAAAGTACGTCCCGACCAGCTGCACAAACGGATTTTGATACTATTGCGTATATACGCCGGTTAGGTTGCCATCGCTGTGGCGACGAGGGATGAGCACGAAGAGGTGTGGAGGGGGGGGGGAGGGGGGCGTGTATATTCGACCCCGTCCTCGTCGTCTCCAACCGCGATTCCGAGTAGAACAGTAGGCAAAAGCAGCTTTTCACAGCCGTTTACCCAACGAATGATGAAGGGAACCGCGATCGAAATTCCCTCACTCCCCCCCCCCCCCTCTCCCACCCCCGCCCCGTGCGCTGAACCCGAACCATGGCTGACCGGTCAGCCCGATGACCGCTCGGGAAAACGTCCGGTAGTTCGGACACGAATTAGCCGAAAATCCAATCGGCTATTTACAATTCATTATCGCCCGGTTAACGAGCTTTGCGCGGCCGAATGCGTGCGCAATGATTTATACACATCTAACCGGCGCCTAGCGGGCGGCCGAGTGTGCATGGCTTTGCCAAAGGATGAAACAAAAAAAATTGGTGAAAAAGGAAATTGCATTTTTCGGCAAAAACAAAAGAATCGCATCTTTTGCCCAAAAAAAAAATTTTTTTTTGGGTAAAGGGAAACAGAATTTTTTGTGAAAAAAATGAATTTTTGGTTCAAAGAAAATTGAATTTATGGTGAAAGAAAAATGAATTTTTGGACAAGCAAAATTGTATTTATTGTGAAAAAAATGAATTTTTTGGACAAACAACATTGTATTTATTGTGAAAAAAACTACTGTAGACTACTGTAGACCCCATAGATCTGTCACACGGATCTATCCGCTGGTTCGGACCGACTGCAGACTTACGGTCCAGATTTCCAAAATGCAAGTCTCTGGCCTCGAAACAGTCTACTTCGGTCTACAGTAGATCCGTCTACAGCCGACCGTCATTTACCCTCTCCCCCTGAAATCTACCTCGAGTCCACGATAGACCAGATTTTTTTCTCCCCCCTAACGAGTCGACCTCGATCTTCAATTTTCCGCGAGCGGTCGCGGCGTGCGTTGACGTATCGGGGCGAAGCCAGGCTGTGCGGGAGACTCGATTTTGTCCCAGCGCTCCCACCAAGGGCGGGGGGGGGGGGAGGGATTA
>JAPYZC010010685.1:0-13291 GCA_030522665.1 Ichneumoninae sp. A BG-2022a
AGAGGATGTTGAGCGGAGAGACGTTTGATACAAGTTTGCTTTGATTTGAGTACTTTATAGTATTCCATTATTTTCCAACTCGGGAATCTTTGGTATCCGGGGTTAAAAACCCCATGGCAATATCTGCGGGCATTAAACTATAGGGAGCGATGGAGGAGGGCGTTGAGTGGAGCGACGTTTGATACGTCGTATCATCCGCGGTACATCACACAGAGGAGGATGCTCCTTGGCGGGGTGGGAGCGAGAGAGAGTTGACGACGATAAACTTTCGAATAAGTTAAATACAAGGAGAGGAGAAGGAGCTGCGGAATGAAGACACATTACTCACCGGGCTGACTAGCTGGTCGTGGACGCGCCGCCAGACGCCAGACGACGTCGTCGTCGTCGTCGTCGTCGTCGTCGTCGGGGAAAACGACGAGAACCGCCCGGGACAGTGACGCGCGTCTGGAACGCAACGAGGCTCTCCCTCCAGCCCGTGTTCTCTCGTGCGTCTGTTCCTCGGACGAAAGATGAAGAAGAAGAAGAAGAAGAGGGAGAAGAAGAAGATGAGGCAACGATGGAGGAAGGAGAAAACTTGGAGGAGTGCAGCACCAGCAAGAGAGGGTCGCGCCACGCCGGAAGCGAGTGAACCCTATCTTTCACTCCCTTTGCCCCCACCTTGTCGTGGTGGGGAAACTTGATTCTTCCTCGCAGCTCGGCACAAGGAAGCGAGTGGCACAGCAGCGTATAAACTTGGCAGCTCGTTCTCACGAAAAGTTGCTTCAAATTTCGCAACGCTACGAGGAAGATCGAAGGGCACGAAGGCCTCGGCGGAGGGAGAAGCTTCTGCTCCGCACTTCAACTTCGGCGTGTTCTCGCACTTCGCTTTACGCGATATCCGTCGGGAACGGAAACGCTGGATTCTACCTTGTTTCACCGTTCCCAAACAGTGGAAGGAGAGCCCGCAGTCGCAATGCGAAATCCTCATAGGTGACGTCGGGAATGTGAAGAAGAATGAAGATTGATAGATAGATGGATAGAATTTTATTGAGTCCTGGGATGTCTACGCTGAGGAACGACGCAGAATAGAGGCAGAACAAGCGAGGTAGTGCAGAGTGTAACGGGCAGAGCACAATAAGCCGAACATCGCAATAGCATAATAAGCGGATGAAGCAAGTACGGGTAATATTAATAAATGAAAAGTAAGCAAAGAAGCAGATTGATAGATAAATGAACAGTAATGCAGAGCCAAAGTCAATTCAGGTAGCTATGTCTCTTCCCGCTAATCTCGCATAAGTTATCGAAAAGTAAGTGAATATTGCAAGTACTTCTCGATGGTATAAAAATCTGAAAAAATGCATGCATATTAAAGGCACTGAAAAGAGATTCATTTTGCATAAAAATAATTCCAAAATGTTATTAACAAATTTATCAAAAAATTAATTGTTTAACAATTTACCCGGCCAAACAACTTTTTTTTAAATTGAAAATGATTCATTTATTTTTCTGAATACGTATGAATTTTTTCAGATTTTTCAATTAGTTTTGATTTTTGTGTTTTTTTTCAGACATTTTTTCCATATAAAAAAATTAAAAAATCAAAGCTAATTGAAAAATCTGAAAAAATTCATACGTATTCAGGAAAATAAATGAATCATTTTCATAGAAAAAAAAGTTGTTTTGCCGGGCAATTTGTTAAACAATTAATTTTTTGATTAATTTATTAACAACATTTTGGAATCATTGTGCAAAATTAATATTTTCAGTATCTTTAATCTGCATGAATTTTTTCATATTTTGATATCATCGAGAAGAACTTGCACTATTCGCTTACTTTTCTCGAACTTATGCGAGATGAGCGGGAAGCGACATAGCTACCTTAAATGACAGGCCAAGTTCAATGCTCGCCTCTCGACGAAGAGGAAAAACGATGAAGAGAGAACAGTCGAAGAGGACAAAATAAGAATGTAGGGTGTCTAATCGAATTAAAAGTTGCTTCAAATTTCGCAACACTACGAGCAAGATCGAAGGGCACGAAGGGCCTGACGAGAGGGAGTAGAGGGCGGAGAAGCTTCTTCTCCACACTTCAACTTCCGCAACGGTTCTCGTACTTCAGTGTACGCGATATCTGTTGAGAATGGAAACGCCTGATTCCACTTGTCTCGCCATTCTCAAATCGCTGACGCGAGGACGACTGGAGGAGAGCCAGCAGTCGGAATGCGAAATCCTCAAAGTTGACGTCGAGAATATGAAGATGACGGAAGGTGGAGAACGAAGAAGAATGAAATAAAGGACAGAATAAGAATGTCGGGTGTCGGAGGCTTCGCGGAACCGAATTAAGGAGGTTGGAGCGCTTCACACTAGTCGAATGAGTGCTACATTTTAAAAGTCGTTTATAGAAATCTTTACGTATCTATTGATTATAGTGGATGGTTATTTGTATTACAACAGATGTCCTTAATCTAGAAAAACATTCATTGCTATGGATTTGCAAAAATGTTAATTGGTTTTTGCTAACTTTAGAAAAGTTACATATTCGTTTAGTTTTTTCAAAGAATAAACTTCAGAGAATTCGCATAAGCTACAGAGAAATGAGAGCGAATTGCAAACACTTCTTGATGGCATGAAAATCGAAAAAAAGTTAAGGATATTAAAGGTACTGATAAGATTAATTTTGCATAACGATAATTCCAAAATATTATTAACAAATTAATGAAAAATAAAATTGTTCAACAAATCTCCCGGAAACGTAACTTTTTTTAAGTAAAATCATTCGTCGACTTTTCTGAATACGTATGAATTTTTTTACATTTTTAAACTCACTTTGATTTTTTTTGTATGGTAAAAAAGTGTCGTCACAAAATCACAAAATTCAAAGTGAATTAAAAAATCTGCAAAAATTCACACGTATTCAGAAGAATCAACGAATTATTTTCATAAAAGGAAAAAGTTAGGTTTCCGGAAGAGTTGTTGCACAATTTTATTTTTCATCAATTTGTTAATAACATTTTAGAATTATTATCATGCAAAATTAATCTTTTCAGCACCTTTAATATGCCTGATTTTTTCAGATTTCTATACCGCCGAGAAGTGTTTGCAATAACCTCTCATTTCTCCGAAACTTACGCGAAGTGAACACAATTCGCAAGGAGTACCTTAAAAGTTGCTTCAAATTTCGCAGCGTTACGAGGAAGATAGAAGGGCCCGAAGGCCTCGAGAGAGGGAGAAGAAGCTTCTTCTCCGTACTTCAACTTCGGCGGGGTTCTCGCACTTCGGCGTGCGCGATATCCGTCGAGAACCGAAACGCCGGATTCGCCTCGTTTCACCGTTCTCAAACCGCCGACGGGAGGACGAGTGGAGGAGAGAGCCAGCAGTCGCAATGCGAAATCCTCAAAGTTGACGTCGAGAATATGAAGAAGACGGAGGAGGGAGGACGAAGAGGACTGAAAGAAAAGCGGAAGAGGACAAAATAAGAATGTAGGGTGTCGGAGGCCTCGGTGGAACCGAATTAAAAGTTGCTTCCCGTGTCGAGTCTAGATGAGCTCGGCGACGCCGAGGTTCGCCTCGTTGCCGGGAGGAGCCTCGTGGGTTCCGCTGGAAGGCGAGAGAGAGGCCTCTCTCGTTGTGAAGGGCCTGAGTTGGCAATAGTCGAGAGCACCCACTCGAGGCGACACTCGTGAGCGGCCTCATTGTCTGTCGAGAGCGCTGCGCTGCTGTGCTCCACGAGCAAGCCTATCCTCATCGCGAAACCAGCATCCCCCCCCCCCCCCCCCTTCCCACCCCCTCGTACCGCCGTCCTCGGCAACCCCGTTCGTCGTACGTCAACCCTGCCGCTTTTGCTCCCTCGTTCTCTATACGTATATCTGTTTCTCTGCAGCAAAAACTCTCGTGGTGTTGAAGCGTGCGAACCGCCCACAGAGGAACTTGCACGGTTCGAGCTCTGTGCCCTACCTTCCTCTTCTTCCTCCCCACTTCCCACCGACATCTCGTCGCATCTCTTTCGTTCGAATACTTCTGCGGCTTTAAAAATCAGCTTGTATCTTCCGCACAGACGAAAAAAATTGGTTGCTCTTTTAGACATTTTTTTTAATGTTTAGATTATTTTATTGAGGAACTTGAACGGTTCGTGCTGTTTCCTACCGTCCGCATCTTCCTTCGTACTTTCAACAGTCATCTCGACGTATCTCTGTCCTTCGAATATTCCAGCTTTAAAAATCAGCAAAAATTTGCCAGCTTTAAAAATCAGCTTGCATTTTTCGCACAGATTTTAAAAAAATTTGTTTGCTCTTAAAAAAAATTGTACATGTTTTATTTTATTCAGGAACTTGCACAATTCGAGCTGTGCCTTATCTTTGTTTTCTTTCGAATATTTGTCCGCCTTTACAGCTTATATCTTTCGAAATGATAAAAAAAGAAATTGTTCCTATTTTTTTTCTTTATCTAATAGATGTTTTATTTTATTTATTTGCAGATTCGCTTCGATCATTGGGGGAAATTCTTCCGACGACGCGCCGGTGAATCAAGAGCCAAAACAGCCAGTGAGCAACTCTTGCGTTGTTCCTAATAAGCTTATGCAGCACTCTCGGAGAGTTTCGAGGCCGACGCTGTCGGGGGTGCTCGATACCGGAGGCCTCCCTCCGCATCCTCGACGTCACTGCATCGTCGCTCATGTATCAGAGAGTTTCCACCCCGTCTCATACACGTGGATCCTTTGTGTAACACTTACACGTCGGCGTCGCGCCAACATCGGCGAATACGGCATACACGTACGGCCTCGAACGGCGCTGGAACGCGACGAGAACGCGTCAGTATTAGTTTCGCTTTCAACCATACCGCTCGCCCCCTTCAAACCCCGCTAAACTTTTCGTCGACTAGGCGATGCTTCTTTTCCTTCCCCCCGGGCTAGAAAGTAACGTCGCGACCAACATTTGCCACGCTCTTGCCAGGGCACGTAACACACCTAGGGTAGAATTTCAGGCATTTCTTCGGATCGCGATCGGCGGAAAAAAACGTCTCGTATGTGTTTGCGATCTAATCGATCCGCGAATCTAGGCTTGATTTTTGCACCTGAAAAAATTCGACTAGGTTTTTTTTGCAAACTAACACGTTAAACCTAAAACGCATAATATTAATTTATTTATTTATTTATTACACGGGTCGAAGCCTTTTAACAATAATTCCAATTTCACAAATAATTTAAAGAAAATAAGCCAAAAATAGCAAAAACAAAATAATGGTAATAAAATACACTGAACAATAAACCGCATAAAAAATCGAATGCAAATAGAAAAATAAGCCAAAAAAAACAGGTGGTTAGGTAGGTAGGTACGTTGGTCAGATACGTATTTGGCATTCGCAACAGATCAGGTCTTACGTGAGTCCAAAACGTGAGAAAAAAGGGGAAATTACGATTTGCACTTAACATACCTAGAGTAACTTAAGGGGGGAGTCTCGCTGCGCGCTGACTTCGCACAAGTTCGGCAACAAGAGAAAATTGCAAGTACTTCTTGATGGTGTAAAAATCTTTAAAAAATCATCTATACTAAAGGTATTGAGAAGATTAATTTTTCATAATAATAATTGCAAAATGTTATTAACAAATTCATCAAAAAATTAATTGGTTAACAAATTACCCAGCGACAAAACTTTTTTTTTTAATGAAAATGATTCATTTATTTTTCTGAATACGTATGAATTTTTTCAGATTTTTAAGTAATCGTTGATTTTTGTTCTATAAAAAAAATAAAACATCAACGATTACTTAAAAATGTGAAAAAATTCATACGTACTCAGAAAAATAAACGAATCATTTTCATTAAAAAAAAGTTTTGTTGCCGGGTAATTTCTTAATCAATTAATTCTTTGATGAATTTGTTAATAACATTTTACAATTAAGATTATGCAAAATGAATCTTCTCAGTACCTTTAGTATACATGATTTTTTTCAGATTTTACACCATCAAGAAGTCCTTGCAATTTTCTCTTACTGTTGTCGAACTTATGCGAAGTCAGCGCGCAGCGCGACTCCCTCCTTAACATACCTAGAGAAAAAGTCTCGTACGAGTTTGCAATCGAATCGATTTGCGATTTTGCAGTTGATTTTTCCATCTGAAATAATACAAGTCGTTAGATCAGATAATTATTCGTCACGCTCAACAGATTAGCTGTTGCGTCCTAAAAAAAAAAAAAAAAAAAACGACAATTTTCGTAAAGTTCTCTAACGCCGCTTCGTCCAGCCTCAAAACAATCGGCGAGCCGAGGCAGTGGCGCGACAGCGTCGATCACGGATCCCGCCTCCCGCCGTAGAATCGACATAGATCCATCCTTTCTCTCTGCCCGTCGAATTTTACAATTAAATCGTCCGTCCGGTCTCCTTTCGCATCCTCGAAGGCACGAGACGTCGACGAGCAGGGATTTACATTTGATTGGCTTTTAATGTCACCGTTTCAGCAACGGATTTATTTCGTTGCAGGCAGGCCATACACGGACCAAACACAGAGACACACACACGTTCACGTGTCTCCGCGCGTACGCCAACGTGCCTGACGCTCGACCTCACTTCACTATTTTTTTCTCCAACCCCCCCCCCCCCCCCCCCCCCCCCCCCCCCCCCCCCCCCCCCCCCCCCCCCCCCCCCCCCCCACCCCCCCGCCCAGGTTTCCGAGACAAATTGACAGTGGTGGAGACGTGCCGTCTCGGCAGCAGCGATTTCGATTGCCCGAGGGGACGTTGCGAGAGGACGGTTCAGTCGTTTCTGCCGTCGGGTAGGGTTGAGAGTAGAGGGAGTTATACAGTAGGTCGTTCGCCGTTCGAACGGGTATTCCCAGCAGTCGGGGAGGGGCGGCGGAGAGGACCGTTTTGGTAATGGGTCAGGTGCGAATAAAATTCGCGGCACGATGCGAGCGTGGGGAAGGGACACGGAGACTCTCGGAGGCTCGCCCGGTCTCTCGGAAACGGAACTTTAGTCAGCTTTTGGCAGAGGCCTCGAAGAGTCGCGGGACGGGGGTCTTGGCGCGTGATCGGCCCGAGGCCTCCACCGAGACAATGGCAACTAAATTCCGCGAGGGATGTGCAGCGTGGCTGGAGAGGGAAGAGCCCAAGGGCTGCCTTTGCTTCCCACCGCTGCTTCTTCGTTCTCTTTCTTATTCTTCTTTACGCTACATCTTTGTTTTTTTTTTCCTTTTTTTGTTGCAGGGTTGGAGCGAGCATAGGCGGGCGCTTGAAGTGGAGAGTCGGTTGATGAGCGCGCTCCGAAGAGCGGGGTGTGAAAGCGAGATAGGAGGATCCAGCGGGGGAGGGAGCGAACGTGGGAATGGCGAGGCGTCCCTCAAGAAGGGACCGTTGCACCTTGTCTCTCTTCTCTTTTGCTTTGTGGAAATTCCGTTGCGCTGGCTAGACACTTCCTTTCATCCGTGACAGCGCCAGCCAGCAGACTCTGCTGGGATACTCGCCGAGGAAAGGAGGCGAGGAGGGCGGCTTCAAGAAGATTTTCCAGCGACGAGTGCAACTCGAGGGAGAGAAAGAACGAAAGAGGACGCGGGCTGCGGAGAGCTAAGGCCGCGGAACGAAAGAAGGTGAAAAGAGAGCAAGCTCGGAAGTGCCGGGCGGAGGTTTAAATATTTTTAGGCTGGGCCACTTAAGAAAATGTTTCTTCTTTTTTTTTCTAGGTAAGAATTGACGAGAGAAGAGGAATGGATGTTAATAGACGAGTTTCGATACTTGGTTTGCCGCGAGTGACGACCGAGATTGGCGTGACAAACTTTTGAGTAAAAAAAATTAATACGTAAGATCGCGCGCTCATGTATCGGGATGAAGTATCAACGGGGCAGAGTCGACTCGCCCTCCGCCGTTGTTTGGCTCGGAGGGAGGCTTTCAGATTTTCCAGCGACGAGTGCAGCTCGAGGGAGAGTAAGAATATGAGAGACGGACGAGGAGGCGAGGTTCGGAGAGCAAAGGCCGTGGAAGAAAGAAGGTAAAAAAAGGGAGCAAGCCAGGTCGTAGTGGGCGGAGGTTTAAATGTTTTTAGGCTACTCCACTTAAGGGGCTGCTGAACCTTCCTCTTTTACCGACGGAACGAGGCGATTTTGTAGAATCGACTTTACATCATTGATATGCTAAAGCATATGCTTAACATTTTAGAGGACTGCAATCGCAGTCGTAAACGACCGGTCGAGTATGACGCGATATGATAAAGAGAAGTGAACAAAAAAAAAACCTGTGGGTCACCAGTGGGTCGATCGTAGTTAATGAAAATTTGACTGCACGCCGAAGCGTTTATGTCAACATTACAGTCCTAAACGGTTTATAGGGGAGAGCGGGGCAAAATGGGGTTTTTGGGCGAAACTAAATTTTCCAATAATTTTTGGATCGGACAAGGTGGCAAAACTGGGCAAAAAAGCCTGATGTATCCGATAGGGCGAATTCGGGCATCCAAAAATTATTGGAAAATAATGTTTTGCCCAATAACCCCGTTTTGCCCCGTTGCCCAATTTTGCCCCGCTCTACCCTATATTAATAATTCTGAATTGAACCTAATAAATTGCCCAGTTCATCGATAAAAAAATAAGTAAGGTGTTAAAAACGGGTCCAGCATCACCGCAAGGATATTTCTTTTTTTTCAGGTAAGATGAACGAGAAAGAACCAATAGAATAGATTTTCAACAGACGAGCTTCGGTCCTTCGTTCGCTTTCTCGTGAGTGACGTCGGAGATTGGCGTGAAAAAATGTCTAGGCAAAGATTAATACGTGCGATCGCGCGCAGTAACCAAGATGAGATATCAACGGGGCAGAGTCGACGCCGCACTCCGCCGTTGTTAATAGCCAACCGAGGATCACAGAGTCTCCGCGACGTATCGCAACGGGACGGGGGTCGCGGGGGCTATAATCGTAAATGCACAACGAGCGAGAATGAAGCTTCGCCCTTCTGTGTGTTACGATCCGGTGCGCCGCGCTGCCTGGAAGCCCGCAGTGGATAGAGAGGAGGCGGATAGTGTATGCGCTTGTAACGCAAAACAAATACCCACACAGCGAGCCTCTCTCGCCAGAAGGGTGGATCGTAAATCTGCTTGGGCCCCTCGACACTGGCTGGCACCAGCACCGCAGGAGAGCCCACACTACCGCAATCGCGTCTCTCTTCTCCCTCCCCCCCCCCCCCTCTTCCCCCCTCGCCCCCCTATATATCTATCTATCTATGTGCGTTCATATCTGCCGTTACAATCTCGAAGTAGAGGAATAACACCGATGCGTTAGTAAAAGATCGTTACGGTGCACGCGATGCAGGTAATACGACTTTGGCCTATCGTTGCACAGCCGGAGTCGCGATGCCAAGGGGAATCGCTCCGACTCGTTCCGTCTGTGTCCTCCGGAAAGGGCACGGGCAGAATCACTGCCGATCACCGGGACACGCACGTCGTTATCTCCTCTCGCATGGAAATAATTACACGGTGATATAACATTAAATGTATATCCAGCGAATAGAATTTTTTTTTATACTGGCGTTTTAGATTCGCGAATATATTTGGCACGTAAATGTTTGTCACGTTTTACATACATTTTTTTAAATCTTCGTCGTTATCTTCTCCCGCATGGAAATAATTGCACGGAGACATAACATTACAAGTATATTTCGCCGAATAGATTTTTTGTACTTTGGCCTTTTGGCTTCGCGAACATGTTTCGCACGTAAATATTTGTCGTATATTTTTTTTTTATGATTTCTTCCACGTGAGGGTTTTCTGTCGATCGCGCATCGTGGACTCGTTCGTCCATTAAATCGCTCGTTCATTAAATTTGTCGGGCGACTCTTCGGGAATGCTGAGCTGCAAGTTTCCTCTCGAGCTCGAATGTCGATGAATCGCCGGAAGTTTTTGGCTGTTTACTGGAAAATTATCGAGTCGGGCTATTTTGCAAAATTTTCGCCGAAAAGCTTTCCTTCCTTCTACCCTCGTTATTCGCGACTCGCGGATATTATGCCGCACGTCGGCAACGTTTTCCACCCCCAACGTTCTAACGGGTTCCTTCTTCTTTCGCCCCCCCCCCCCCCCCCCTCTATTACGCATTTCCGACTCGCTGGACCGGAAACGACGAGATAAGACGAGGCTGCGCTCTCACCACTCTCTCGACGATCGAGACTCGGCGTGGCCGCCGGCGAGCGGTCTCTTTCTCTCTCGTCTTTGTACCCTGCAAAATATTACCGACACGCGGTTCCCTCGATCTTTACGGTGCGGTGGCTCGATAGTCGGGATGGCAGAGCTTTTTAGCGTGGCGATTAATTGCGGGGCTTTGCGAAACGGATAATGTTTTGAGAATTCGAATGGACGGTATGTTTCGTATAACGCGTATTAAGGGCTTACGCCACAGTAAATAAGTAAAAACGCATGCATATGTCGTGATTTTTTTTTTCTGGGCAAATACATGCTTTATAGATTTCATGTTTTTAGGGTGGAATGAGGATATATTAAGGAGGAAGTCTCGCTGCGCGTTGACTTCGCATAAGTTCGACAACAATAAGAGAAAATTGCAAGTACTTCTTGATGGTGAAAAAATCTGAAAAAAATCATGTATACTAAAGGTACTGAGAATTAACAAATTCATCAAAAAATTAATTGGTTAACAAATTACCCGGCAACAAAACTTTTTTTTAATGAACATGATTCGTTTATTTTTCTGAATACGTATGAATTTTTTCAGATTTTTAAGTAATCGTTAATTTTTTTGTCTTTTTTATAGAAATATTTTTTATAGAAAAAAAGGGTTAATAACATTTTGCAATTTACTATTATGCAAAATGAATCTTCTCAGTACCTTTAGTATACATTATTTTTTTCAGATTTTTACACCATCAAGAAGTACTTGCAATTTTCTCTTATTGTTGTTCAGCGCGCAGCGAGACTCCCTCCTTAAAGAACATGTAGGGAATTTTTCAATCAATTTTATTGTTATTATGTATTTTTTTAATCGGTCGGTGTAAATTATATTTTTTAAAGTTCCATTGCGGTGTCCCTGATTGCAAATTGTAATTTTACTAGACAACAATTTTTTTTTATTGTTTATTAACAAATTATATATAATCAGGTCTTTGACGAGGGGAAAAAAATTGGCGAAATGGCGGCCAATTGAAAAAGCCAATTCAACACTGAATCATTTTTAAAGATTATTTTTTATTACTTAAAAAAAAAAATTGGATTTATCATTTCGTATAACGCGTATTAAGATCGATAAAATCGGTAAAAAACTAAATTGATCGATAGTCCGGTCGAGCAGTCGTCGAGCTCTTTATCTCGCGTACCTTTCGCGGTAGGCGTGAACTGGGTCTTCGCACTCCACAATCTTTACCGTGCCGTCTTTACCTCGCCCCGTCTCTCTCTTCACTTTTCGCGAACGGAACCCCCTTGTACGTTGCGAACTCACAGGCCCTGTGGACTGCATCACGATCACTACGTCCGCGCCCAACCCTCCCTCTCGCGACTGTCGAGTATGAATATCGTCAGCACTTTTTCCACCCTTGTCAAACATATATGTCGGGGTGCCAGTGGCTCGGGCTTATAACCCAGCAATCCTTCCAGCACATTTTTTTTTTATTTTTCACTCTCTCTTTCTTTATCGTATCGCGCTATAGTTGGCCGGCCACACGTTTCGGCATCCACTTGTACTTGTTAGATCAATGGGATGATATTACGTTTGCAACTTTTTTTTTTTTTTTTAAGAGTCGCTCCAGGCGATCTTATTGGCCTCGAATGTGTAGTCGTTGAACTCAGGTTCGAAGTTCGTATAATCCTTAAAGCAATGAGAAATTGACTCTGTCGGTAACAAAAACTGTAATGCTCTTTGGTCCTTATCGAACATCCGAACAGACGATAATAATTTAGTTTTCATTTTTTTAGAAGTTTGGCTTGAGAAGTAAAATGGGTTAAAGTTTTCTTTGACATCTCCTCAAGGTCCATGACAAGTTTAATTTTCAACTCGGGAACGCAACTTTGGGTGACGTGTAACCGCTACGAGTGTGAGTGAAATAGCTGCAATATCGCAACCCAAAAATCTCCCAAGCCATTTATTTCTTGCGAACCATTTCCGTAATTTTCCCTAAAAATTTACCGTCTTAGAGAATTTTGGATTGCTGAGGAGTTGCGCTTCGCCTTCATGCTCAAAGCAATGTGAAACATACTCGGTCGGTAAAAAAAAACTGTAATCTCTTACTCTTCAACAAACACTCGACCGACGATAATAGTTTAGTTTTAATTTTTTTTCTAAGTTTAGCATTCTTGAAAATAAAATGGATTACAGTTTTTATTATCGACCGCCCCCTACTAGCGAGGGGGAGGGGGAAAGAATCTTTGACATCTCCTCGAAAGTTCGATGTCAAGTTTAATTTCCGACTCGAGTTGGAACGCAAGTGGGCCTCTCCGCCTCGGCGTACGTACTCGATCCGGTTTCATGGTTATTATCCTCGAGAGATACGTTTCATCCGCGCAGCGTCAAAGGGGGTGCCAAAGATACGTCCTTGCAAAAACGATTTACAAGCCAGACGTTTCGTCGGCTCGAATGCGTTTCCCGGGCTCGTTCACTCATTCCGCACCAGCTCCCTCAGTCTCACCGACACTTCGCCATCTTCTTTTCACTTTTCTTACATTCTTCATCCTCCCCCCCCCCCCCACCCCCCCCCCCCCCCCCCCCCCCCCCCCCCCGCGGTTTCTTTTTTTACTCTCCGCATCATTTCGAAGATGAATTCGTTCGCTCCGCGCTACTTTCACCACGCGCTGTGCCTGCTCCGCCTGAGAAAGCTTATCGACGAAACTCAACTCCCCCCCTTCGCTGTTGCGAAAAATATCATAGATGAAAAATTTCGTTAGCCCGAGAGTACATTTGGCTCGAGTAAATTTTTTTCTTCAATTTTTTTTTCTTTTTGCTTCCTCATAGAGGAAGCTTTGTTTTGGTGAAAAAAAAAATCGAGATTTTAATGAAAACGTATTCAGAATGTTCGAAAAAATCGAAAAATCACATTCAGAGAAAATGTCTGGATGGATGTGTGTGTGTATGTGTGTGTGTGCCAGGCCTCCAAAATTCAATCGTCTATAACTCAAGAACGGTTTTATCAATAGGGTTGAAATTTGGCTCACATGTACAGCAGTTGAGTGCCTCTGTTTGTTACAATTTATGCACTAATTGAAACATTCGTTCAGATTTTATGAGATTTTGAAATTTTTGAACAAAGTGTGTTCGCGCTCTAGCTTTCGCAAATTTTGAGATTCCGGGCTGAAACTTTCTACAGAAGTAGACCAACATCAAAGAATTTTCGCTATTGAATTTGGTACGA
>JAPYZC010010687.1:0-10250 GCA_030522665.1 Ichneumoninae sp. A BG-2022a
GAAAGAATTAGATAAAGCGGTGTCATTTGGATTTCTGGAATAAAAATCGAAAGGGCAAACCAAAAATTCAGGAGCGCATACTTCCATGTATTTTTTCGCGCGAAGCGCAGATTTGACATAGTGAAACGTGACGATGTTATATTTTTTTGCGGACTGAACCTGAAAGTTGAAAATTGAAATTTTCATATCGCTTCTTCATAAAAGTTGAAAATTGAAATTCGCGAAGCTTCCTCTATTTTTGATTCATTTAAATCCCAAAAATCTTATTTTTGGGAATTAAATGGAAAATGTTGGGCTGGGAGTAAAATAATTGGCATATTCGTGATCAGCGGGAAAAAATACGTGGAATATGGACTAGAAACAAAAAAGATCGATTGAACAACGATTTGTCACTTTTTGAGCCACTTTTGTAAACTTAGATTTTCGTGATTTTCAAAGGTCGATATCTCGGCTCCTTCTTTACAATATTTTTTTCATTATTCAGGCGGTGCGTTTCACTCGTGGAGCAAACGTTGAATCAGCACATAGCCAACACACAGAGTCCGGAGCAATTCGAAGCGCCGGACAAGGACTTCATGATCGTGGCTCTGGATCTTCTGAGCGGACTCGCGGAGGGCCTCGACGGTCACATGGAACGTTTGGTAATGAACAGCAATGTAATGCAACTGTTGTATCAATGTATGCAGGATCCAATGCCCGAAGTGAGGCAAAGCAGTTTCGCGCTACTCGGCGACTTGACGAAAGCATGCTTTCAGCACGTTCTCCCTTGTATACGTAAGCAGAGCCTTGAAATTCTTAACACTAATCGTACCGCAATTTTTAATTAACGTCTGTGGCTAATCTCATGTTTTTTTTTTCTCTCTCGATAGCTGATTTTATGCCGATACTAGGACAAAATTTAAATCCGGCTTTCATATCGGTATGTAACAATGCGACGTGGGCGATCGGAGAAATATCGATAAAGCTTGGTGAGTAATCGAATTAACGCCCGTCAATCGTACACTTTAGTGTGTTGTACCAAACCTATCAGAGACACGATCGTTTAAAGGCTTACGCCACAGTAAATGGGCAAAAACGCATGCACATTTCGTGATTTTTTTTCCCGGTAAATATACGCTTTATCGATTTATTTTTTTAGGGTGGAAGGGGGAGGTATTGAAGAACATTTAGGAATTTTTTCATTTAACTTTATTGTTATTGTGTATTTTTTATCGGGCGGCGTAAATAATTTTTTTTAAGTTCTTTCGCGGTTTCCCCGATTTCGACTTGCATTTTATAACAAACAAAATTTTTTAATTGTTTCTTAGCAAATTATATATAAAGCGGGCCTTGACGAAGGCGAAAAAAGTGGCTAAATGGCGGCCGTGTGAAAAAAACGTCAATTTTTATCCACTTTTCGATACTAAATAATTTTTTTTAATTATTTGTTATTATTATTATTTAAATATCAGACGGTGAAGCACTAAAGAACCAGTTGAAGTATATCGGTACAAATTTTCTTAAAAATCCATCGTGCCATTTTTGAGATATCATAGACTCCGATTTTGAAAATCACGTTTTGAGAAAAACGCGTTCAAAGATCGTTAACTTTCGTAATTCGTTAAATTCCGACCTAAAAATTTAACAAATTTCTTGACACTATCTTGACACTATAAACTATCAGAAAAAAAATTGAAACACTGTGGCGTAAGCTCTAAAACGGCGATTATTATCCATAAATTACTATGTTTTTTTGTCCACAGGACTAGACACGAGTTCGTATATTCCGTTAGTTTTGACCCAGTTAATTGACATAATCAATCGGCCGAACACACCAAAAACTCTCACGGAAAATACCGGTGAGTCTTGGAGTTTAATTGCTCACGGGCAAATTTACGTACGAGATTATTTTTAGTAGTGACAATGCGAGAAGGCGTTTTAAAATTCGCTTCGATCGTCCGCGCCGCTAATATTTTTCCGGCTCTTCGTTGAATTTTCTCGACAAAAACCATCGCGCTTCGCTATCGACAACGGAAGCGAGTTTAACAACGCCTGCTCGAAGCTGGAATACTTTTGTGGGATGCCGAAACGCCTAATTTGACTTTGAAACACAGAGAGGAAAGACAAAAAAATTATATGTTAAATTTCGAACAAAAAAAAAAAATAATATGTCGAACTTCGAAAAAAAAATTCTGTCGACGAGTCGACATTATTGGCGAGTATGAGTCGGTGATTCGATTACCAGTCGATCCCTCCCGAGGAGGACAGATTTCTTGCAGATGCCCAGAGAGCCGAGTCACTGAAGGAAGAGTTATATTTATTACAGATTTAATGCTCCGCTATCCTCGATAGGCCTTAGAGATTCCAGAGGGCTTCACACCCACTGCCAGGATTACTCGTCAATATTTCTCCGAGCGAGCCCGTCGATCGGAGAAATATTTGACGGGCGAATTCGGACGCGCCGGACCGAAGCGTCCGACGATACGCGTCACTAAACTTGCACGACTGTATTTAATTATTTTTTTTTTTACATTTTTTTAAAACTTTTTTTTTGTAACTTAATTACGGAAAAGTTGGAGATACGTTTATGTATAAACCGATGATAAATGATAAATGTTCTCTAGTGGTGTGCGATTTGCCTTCGACGACTCGGTGTCCACAATTAGATAGAAAATCCTCGTCGCGATGCCGAAACGAAACCCGGGATTTTTCTGTCATAATTTTTTGTCCGAACGTTTATTGCCGATTTAATAAGTTCTCGATTATAGTGCTCGATGCTTCCGACAGTCGGTAGTTTATAATCACGTATTTATAAATATTCATAAATATAAACGTATAAATATATTTTTATATATTTACATTAATATATTTATTATATTTATAAATATTATATTCACCCGTTTTTTGCTAACATATTTCGATTTACAAAAAAAAAAAAAGAAAAAATTGTTTATATATCATACTCATAACAATTATTAAATCATAGGATCGCACGCTGCTACCTAATTTGTTATTATCGTTTTTTTCAGCAGTTACGGTAGCACAATAATTGCCTATGTTTAACCGTCGGTATCCCATACGTTTACCTGTGTTTCACCATTGTCTCTATTGATTGTTAATATTAATTGAAAAATTTATTATTCATTGAATTGATTAATTGCAAATTAATTCAAAAGTTTTGAACAGCAGCATATTCGCCTGATTTGTTGGTTCGCCTATCAGTTTGTCTTATTGTTTGTGTTTCCGGTCACTTCACTACACTTCACTTGTCTACTTACCGCAAAATGAAAAATGAAAAAACCGTAGCCATAACGATCGGTCGCCTAGGTTTTGTGTGTCCCCACGACGTCGCCCCCATGTTACAGCAGTTTGTCCGACAGTGGTGTGTAAATTTCTTTATTATTATATTCTTATTATATTATATTACATTTCTATTTTATTAGCACTTTATCATTACACATCATTTCTGATTTTTCTGATACGGTGAGGACGGAGAGGGCCTCCCAAGGTCAAGTGTGCAATTTAGATTTGGATCGATTGTAAATAATTAAATCGTAACTTTGGATCGCTCTAAAAAAAAATACAAAAAAATCTACAGATTCGAATCAATTTGCAAACTTGCTTCCGAGGCACTGAAATTTTTCATATTACTTCGATTGGTTTTTAAAAAAAGTATATAAATTTATATTCGTTATTAGTAAAAAAAAAAAATTAAAATTGTTTCTCGTTTATCTCTTCAATTAAAAAAAATACACTTTGGAGTTGGAGTTTACATTTGATCGGCCGCGCTCGCGAACGATCGATCATCCAACGATATTCGAGTCGCTCATCGAAATACAATTCTCATGTCTCTCATCCGGAAGGAAATAATTTTTCATGCGCATGCACATTTTTGTATATTTTTCGTTTAAGTATTATATATTTATATCCCAAATGTTCCTCTTTAATTATCAGCCAATCTTAAACCGGCCGACCCTTCGGGGTCAATTAAAAAAAAAGAAAAAAAAAACAAACAAATGTAAATCCAACGATCCAATTGACTAAAAAAAAAGAGAAGTCGTGGATTGGAAATTAAGTTGCTTAAAAAACGTATCTTTCCGTTACTTTGTCGTAGTTACCTTGCCGTAGACAACCGCCCGACAAACGCGTCAGCCGATCGATAATCGGAGTTTATTGACCTGTAATATCGATAGATTTTTTTCACGTAGGTCTGTTATTTCGTTCATCGAGCCGTGCAGATGAATTTTTTTTTCTTCCAATCCTGTCAAACTGAATAATTAAATTTAATGTTTACGAATTGCTGACGAACAAAATTAGGGGGATGTAAAGTGGGGGAAAGAAAGAGTCCCCGTTCAATGCCGATATATAACTTGTATCTCTTCATCGTCATCGAATGCCACTTGCGAAAAGTTATTATTTGTGACTTACGTGTGTGATTGGATGTTAAGACTCAAAAAAAGGCTACTTTTTCCCTTTCTATATCACGGCTATTTAACCATACATCTACAGATCTGACTACCGCATCGTGAACGAGTTCGAAGAAGGCGATTTGCCATTTAAACTCCCGTTTTTTTTTTTTTTTTTTTTTTTTTACTTTAAAACGATTGACGCTATCGTCGTCGGCCGCGCCGGACTGCCGGAGTGAGGCCGGGGTCGGGCCGGAGCCGGGCCGGGCCTTCGATAAAGACTCGTTCACGACCAACGTTTACAGTCACTACGCGTTACTCCGGTTTACACACTGACGCAATGTTCATTTATCGATAGGTGTATATCATTGCGGAACATACGCGACAACGAAGAGAAAGACTCGGCGTTCAGAGGCATGTGCCAGATGATCACCGTTAATCCGGGCGGTGTTGTGCCAGACTTTGTATTTTTCTGCGACGCCGTTGCCTCCTGGGTAACGCCGCGAGACGACCTGAAAGACATGTTCCAGAAGGTAGGACCGATAACTCCGATCGTGTATTTAATTTCTCAAGATTTCTGAACGCTCTAATCTTCTTGAATAAAAATTAATTCGCAGATCCTGCACGGCTTCAAGAATCAAGTGGGTGCGGAAAACTGGACGCGTTTCTCCAATCAGTTTCCGCCCCAACTCGGCGAGCGACTGCAAACTATGTACGGCGTCTGAACAACCCCGCCTACTAATTGTGAGTATCCTCGAGGAACATTTTCAACCGACAAAGCCATGCAATTTTTTATTTTTTAAACATCGTTTTAACGTCCTATCAATATGATTATCAATATCCTTATTAATATCCTTATCAATGTCCTATCAATGTCCTTATCAATGTCCTTATCAATGTCCTTATCAATGTCCTTATCAATGTCCTTATCAATGTCCTTATCAATGTCCTTATCAATGTCCTTATTTATCAATGTCCTTATCAATATTCTATCAATATTCTATCAATATTCTATCAATATTCTATCAATATTCTATCAATATTCTATCAATATTCTATCAATATTCTATCAATATTCTCTCAATATTCTCTCAATATTCTCTCAATATTCTATCAATATTCTATCAATATTCTATCAACATTCTATCAACATTCTATCAATATTCTATCAATAATCTATCAATATTCTATCAATATTCTATCAATGTCCTATCAATATCCTTATCAATGTCCCAGCAATATCCTATCAATATCTTTTCAACATTTTTTCAATGTTTTTTTTACAGACGGCCACATCAGCGGGCAGGCCGACCGGGGATGGGCGGGGAAAAATAATGGGTGGACAGGGTGGGTGGGTGAAACCACGGCCTCTTCTCATCAACATCGTCGTCGTTGTCTTCGCTTCGTCGTCGTTATCGTGTCATGGTCATCGGTCTCGAGTGTCGAATGTCCAGCCCACGGGGAACCAAAGTACGCGTCTCTAGGAGGCCTCGGAGCAGGCCGCGACAGAGACGGAGGGGGTGAGATGAACGGATGAGAAAGAAAGTGGAACGACTTAAAACAAACAAAAAAAAAACCAAACAAAAAAAAACAAATGGCCGAGAAGATAAATCGGGATAAGAAATGGGGTGGGTGGGATGGGAGGGAAGGGTGGGAAGGGTGGGAAAGTAATTCGTGGGTAGAGTCACCAACGACTTTAAGGTCAAGGTATCGTATAATATCGACGTGCGACACTTTACGCAAACTTCTTATATGATACCTTATGCTACACGCTGCAAACTCTATTTTGAATTAGCGCTATAACACTCTCGAGTGTTTACATCCTCGTTCGCAAAAAAAAGCAAAAAAAAAAAAAACTAAAAAAATGATAAGAAAAAAAACGCACGGGAGTTTATCGCGTGCGCCAAGACGCCACTCGACGCTCCTGCGGATAGCTAGCTACAGTTTTTTGTTTTCCTCCCAGAGATAAGCTTCGTTAGGCCGCCGGTAAGCATAGATCTCACGTTATAGAAACCCCCGAGCCGACTCTGCCGAATTTAAGATTGTCCCAAGAAAAAAAAAACACAGTTTCGATCGTATTTTTAGAGTTTGATAAATTTTTTGAAAAAAATAAAAAAAAACATCTACCTCCTTCTGTGATGCGAGAGAGTGCTGTTTGTCGGTCTGTAGTAACGTAAACGTAATTCACTTAACTTCGTCGACGATATATATATATAGATATATATTTTTTTTTATTTTTTTTTTTTTAAGAAAGAAATGAGAGGGCGACACCCTGCGAATCCAACAAAGATCTAGATTGTTCTTTTCCTTCTTCAGTGATCGATATCCGACACGTCCGTACAGTGCCATTCCGTTTATTCTCAACAGAAATTCTTACTCCAATTATTGTGATATTAGGTTACTCGCGACGTCGTTGCTGTTCTAGTATGAAAATCCATGTAATGTATTTTTTTTTTTTTATTTTTTTTTATTTCATTTTTCTTCCTTGTTTTACACAATTCATCAACTTATTGCTCCGCACTATTTGCAGCATGTCGAACTTGTATTATTATTTATGCGCCGAGCGAGTTACGTAGATTGTAAAAGAAGACAAAAAAGAAAATGAGAAATCGATGCTGTTCAATTTGCAGACGAAGAACCGCCTCCTTCCACAAGGGCTCAAAGGGGCTTCTAATCTATGACGTGATATCTATGAGAGTGTGAAATTTTACTCGCGCAACAACGATCCGTGTTTCGGTTGAGCGTACGATTGTGGAAAAAAAAACAAATAAAAAAATACTGTAATAAGTTTCAGACGAGAGACGGAGAAGAATTTGCGCGAATCAATGACTCGTTCGACGGGTCAAACAATCAGCGAACATAAAAAAAATGTAATGTACGTGATGCTAAAATTCTAGCATCGATCTTTAGAAATTCCAAGAAAGGGACGGTAAAGCGCGGTATGAATTTAATATCCAATGTGACTGTTTAAGAGTCGTGACAGGCTTAAGATTTAAAAAAAATGAGCCCTGGCAAGAGATTTCTAGGACTTTTTAGGATTAAAAAAAAATACACACACGAGACACGAACACACACACACACACACACATACACATACTATATTTTTATTTCCTTTCAAACTTTCGCAAATACGCAGAAGCTCAAGAAAAGGGTAAATGAGAACAAGATTATGACCAGCATTAAAAAAAAAAGAAAACACTGTAGTAAATAATAATTTGAAATTGATTAATAAGTAATTAAGAAAGCTGGAAGGAATTACGAAGACGCGTGCGCGAGAGAGCGAAATGGTTTTGACTATCTGTACCGCACTAGTTTGTTAAAAATGATCCATTCGATAAAAAAAAAAGATCGAAAAAAAAAATTGTGCTTCGAATCTTTTGGCGATCTTCATTCGAACCCGAAATTGGCAATATATTTTGTGAACGTTCAATCCGAACTGATATACATTGGCGATAATGCACGATCGATATTTCAAATTGACGCCGAGCGGGACGCCGTGACAAATCAAATCGTCGTTCGATATTGCACAAAGGAAAGAGAAGCGTCGCGCGGAATTAAAAAAAAAAAAGAAAAAAAAACCAACAGTTCGTGGTCGCTCCTAAACTTAATCCATGCTCGTCAAACAATCGGCAATTGCGCATTGCCAAAACTTATCCCAATCTGGTCCTTTCCTCGCCCTGCCTGCGCTACTTTTGTGATATTACTATTTTTTATATTTCTTAGAAGGGCTTAAGGGCTTGTAAAAACAAAATGAAAAAAAAGAAATGAAAACGATAAATCTAAGCCACGTGGTACTTTGCACGTCGAGTCCGAAACCGAATTAATTACGCAAATGAAAAGAAACTAAATAAATAAATACAAGATGATAGCGAGAAAGCGAGTGAAAGTGGATGGAAAAAAAAGGAACCAGAAATTCTACGCCGCAAGCTTAATTTTGGGTATGAAAATGTTTGTAAATATGCTTCGTACTGAGATTACGTCATCTTGAAACCACTTCCTTTCATTACGCAATTAAAAAAATGAAAATAAAATAAAAAGGAAAAACTCGTAGATTACCTAAGGAATAAAATATTTCTGAAGTGTCGCGCGCGTTTGTAATGACGATTGATTACATCGAGTTGTATTATATTTTCATAGTTCCTAAGTCAGATGTAATGCTTTTCAGTGCTATAGTACGCATTAATTACACTCAGGTTCTCGTAAAAAAAAGAAAAAAAAAAAACATTTTTTACTCCAGTGAAAAATAGATAAAATAAATTGAAAAAAAAAATCGAACGAAAAATAAAGCAAACACGAGTGATAATACTTTCATCGCAGTACTGTAAATATAATTCGAATTAAAAAAAAAGGCAGCGGCATTGTTAACGTAAATCGTGAAATCTTAATTCGGCCGGTCGATAAAAATATATTAAAAAAAAAAAAAACCCAGCAGTATTTGACTGCCTGTGATTCGTCGCGTCGTGAGTACATGTGGCTTACCGTTTAATTGTCAATTTGTCAGCCTCCAAGGTCTCAGTCAAGGCGAGGCAACAAGGTTCATTAAAGTGACGAACATTTTTTTTTTTCGCGTAACGCGACAACCTCTATTAAAATAGTACCGTAAGATTATAAATCGGACATCATGCGAGTGAAAAAAAAAGTTCGTTTAGGTAAACAAATTTTTTGTTTGAAGAAAAAAAAACAAAAAAATTGAGGAAAAAGAAACAACAAAAATAATGAAAATATTCCAGTTTTTTTTTTCTAATACAGGGAGATTCGTGTAAAGAGGAGAGAGTGTGTATGGGGGATGTACGGGATAAATGCAAGAAAAAAACAAAAAAAATAAGCGTAATTAAATGGCAAGAAAAAAAAACCCACGAGTAAATATATTGTTGTATCTTTATTGTTGTTGTTGTTGCATGAGACTAGCGCAATAGACTGAGCCATTACAAGTGGTTGAATAACTATTAACATAATATTTCTTAATTAATGATATAATTATCGTAATTATTGATACGGTGTGTATTATATTTAATCGTAATGTTTCGTGCGGGCAGAGGCTCGGAGAGGGTTCCTGTCCTTTGGAGGCGTAAGGTACGCGATTTATGTCCTTAAAAAAAAAAAAAGTATCGCTGTCGAAGCGAGCGATCAAAAAAAATCAAAATTTTCACTTCGAATTTCGAAGTATTCTATCTGTATCTTAAAAAACTCTTTTTACATTAAATTATAAAAAAAAAGAAAATTCTTCAACATTAAAAATATTCGCTTCGAATTTCGAAGCATTCTCGCGGTAACTTAAAAAAAGAAATCTTTTTATACATAAAGTTTACGCTCCATCATTCGACGTTATAAGCGAGGAATTGAAGGGTCGCGATTCGCCGGTTCGGGCAGCCAATCGGCTGCCGTCGTTCGTGACCATCGTCGACCTCGTCCCAAAGGGTCAGGGCTCTTATAGGGCTGTTCCTAGTACCTGATTATCCTATCCTTGCGGCACGACCATTGCTTCGATTAAGAAAAAAAAAAAAAAACAAAAAAAACATCAAACGCGTAAATAAACCAACCGGGACGAACGAGTGAATTCTCCCGCTCTCTCCGCCCGAGATCTCTTTCCTTCGGTCTCTCGCAAGCGCAATAAGTACATTCCAGCCTCCAGTGTTCGAACTTTATAGCGACATAAAAAAAAAAACAAAAAAATTAAATCTTTTGTTTTTATCCTGCTTAATGCATCTGAATCCCGTTCCAGCACGTGCCCTTAAGGTAAAGGTACCAATGATCGGACGGTCAAGGGCAGCCTAAGATTCCAGCAGTTATTAATTTATCAAGAACATTTTTTTTCTTGAAATAACCGAAACCAATATCGAGCTGATAGTTTCTAGTTTCCAAAAG
>JAPYZC010010707.1:0-10075 GCA_030522665.1 Ichneumoninae sp. A BG-2022a
TGAAAATGATTCGTTCACTTTTCGGAATACGTATGAATTTTTTCAGATTTTTATCTTTATTTTGACTTTTGCACATTTTTCCATGTAAAAAACAAGAAATATCAAAATAAAGATGAAAATCTGGAAAAATTCATACGAATTCCGAAAAATGAACGAATCATTTTTATAAAAAAAAAAAAGTTGACTTACCACATATTTTGATGAACAATTTTTTTCAACAATTCGTTAATAACATCTTGAAATTATTATTATGCAAAAGGAATCTTCTCCGTGCCTATAATAAGTATGAATTTTTTCAGATTTTTATAACATTGGGAAGTGTTTGCAATTCTTGCCCGAATTTCTTAAATTTAGGCAAAATGAACACCACTCGCACCAACCTCCTTAAGGAGCTCCACATCGGATCTCATAGCCCGATAATTATAAGATCGGCGATGTCGATGATGCGATGGTTCCTTCTAGTCACAAAAATACTATATTTCCGAGCTTTGTCTCGGACAAATTAATATGACAATTGTAATAACTAATTTTTAATTTCAAAATATAGTATAAAATTGATCCACACTTTTCATGACTGCATGTATCATATCTTTCTATCACAATTATCTTACTAGATAATCGTGACTATTACTATAGCGCTCCGCAGTAACACTAATGATTTATAAATCTTCGATTAACTCAGTGGTCGGCCCCGTGCGAATTTCCATCGCGAAAAGCTCCGAGCTCCAACATTGTACAAGCCCCGACCACTTCCGACCTATACTAGTAAATAATAATCTAAAAGCTCGCTGTCCTTCGGAGCGTTCGCCGGTCCTCCCGAGAATGCAATTAAGGAACTCCATATCGGATCTCGTTCGCCGATAATTATAAGATCGGCGATATCGATCGTTAATGGGCGAACGCCGACGGATTGACTGAAAATAAGGAGGGGCTGGAGGAAGCTCTTCACGAAAGTAGAGATAAATTGGTTGTCGGAGGAAAATGGAAGGAGATAGATGGAAAATGTATTAGTGGGCGGGTGCGCGTGCTCTTGCTTGATGTTCCTGATCCTGATGCCCGGGCGACGCTCGTGGAGGCCGAGAGTGCCTGTCCTGTGTGAATCTTCCATGTTGGTGCTCTCAGCGCCGAGCGGACGATAATCGCTGTCCCATAAACAAGGTCTCCGCTCGGCCCTCGCGCTCCCCGCAGCCCGGCCGTCCGCCCGCAAGGATAAATAGACCTCTGAAGTGCTCCTGGCGGTTCTACCTATACACTCCGCTCGTCGGGGCTTCCCCACTGAATTCACTCAGGGACCGCGTACACACTAATGTTACACGGAGTTACTATCCACTCACGCACCCTTGACTCGCGGCGACTCTCCTCGCGAACATCAACGGGGGAATTGCCGGCGTTTCTTAAGCCTCCCCCCTCGAGACGTTTATGGCCCTACAGGCTCTTATCTATCATCGAGGGAGAGTCGCGCGCTCCGATGATGTTGTCAAGCTTGCAATAACGGATAATCGCCCGAGGACTTTGCTAGCGAAAAGGAGTCCAGAGATTTTCGCTCCGGGAACTTTGTCTGTGGGCAAAATTTGTAAAATGTATTAAGAGAGCAACCTACGTTGAATCAATAAAATAACGGGTTGACTGATTGGTAAATAACAAGTTGAAAATTGACATTTTCAAATCGCTTCCTCATTAAAGCTGGAACTTGAAATTTTCATATCGCTTCTTCATAAAAGTCGAAAATTGAAATTCGCGAAGATTCTTCTATGAGGAAGCGTTGTCTGTATTTTTGGCTTACTCGTAGAGGAAGCTTCGAGAATTTCAATTTTCAGGTTTTATGAGGAAACGATTTGAAAATTTATATTTTCAACTTTATGAGGAAGCGATATGAAAATTTCTATTTTCAGCTTTTATGAGGAAGCGATATGAAAATTTCAATTTTCAGCTTTTATGAGGAAGCGATTTTAAAATTTCTATTTTCAACTTTATGAGGAAGCGATCTGAAAATTTCAGTTTTCAACTTTTTTCAACGTCAACGTCTTAGACTTTTATGCAGACGCCTGACCGATTCAGGTCCAGTGCGTAAAAAATATAACATCGTCACGTTTCACTTGAATATGCGTTCGGCGCGAAAAAATACATGGAAGTATTAAGAACATACATCCGGACATTTTTTCTAAATGTGATTTTTCGACGTTTTGGAACATTCTGAACATGTTTTCATTAAAATCTCGAATTTTTTTTTTTTTTTGCCAAAACAAAGGTTCCTCTATGAGGAAGCAAAATTACAAATTTGCATGTGGGTACGTAGATAGTATTTTTCAATTTCTTTTTTTGTCGCATAATAGGAATTGCCGGCATTTTTTTAGAGTTCCTCGAGTCGTTTATGGTTATAGAAGCTCATGTCATATTGTTGAGATTGCCATAATGGATAATCGCCTGCCGACTGTGCTATCGAAAAAGAGTCGAGAGATTTTCGTTGCGAGAAATTTGGCTGTGGACGAAACTATTAAATAAATATAGAAATTAACTTATATTGAATTAATGAAATAACGGACGAACCAATTATTAATTTAAAGTTACAAATTCGCCTGCGAGCATTTAGGTAGTATATTTAATTATTTTTTCATCGAGTTAATCATCGATTAACATAGATTGAAATAATCAAATAACAGAGTAACTACCCTAGCAACCTGAGTAATCGTTGTTTTTTTTTCTTTTAAAAATGCCCGTATTAAAACAATCGAAAAAAATACGGTCGTTCCACCAGCCCTAGCAAATTGACGGACGGCTGCTTTTAGGGAAAAAAACTAAAAAACGGACCGAAAAACGGACACGTCCGTTGGGGAACGAAACGGTCCGCAAAAACGGTAAAACGGACCGTACGTTTGGATTGGTCCTTTTTTGGTTGCGGAAACCGACGAATAACCGAACATTTTTTATTAACATTTTTGGCTAAGTTTTTAAATTTTTTTGTTGTTTTGCTTTTAATTCTGTTTTTAATGAAAGGACAGAATAATAATACGATCTTGGTCCTTTTTCGGTTGCGGGAACCGAAAACGGACTAAAGCAAATTTTTCGAAAAAACCGTTCGGTCCTTTTTTCGGTTTCCGCAACGGAAAAAAAACCAAATGCCAACAAAAAATGTACTTTCGTTTTATCGTTTTTTACGGTCCGTTTTGTTCCCCAACGGACGTGTCCGTTTTTCGGTTCGCTGGCAGTCCATCACCTTGCTAGGGAGGTCGCTTTTTACTCCAAAAGAGACCTGAAAGTGCCGTAATTTTTCCGGTTATTTTTACGGATAGCGAAGCTGCCAGTCTAATTACCAAACTAAAATATCAAATTTGCCTGCGAGCACGTAGCAAGTATTTTTGATTGGATTCAAAATCGCATAATAGTAAGCTACTCACCCTAGACTTCCAAACTCTCTCTATCCTGACGTTGTCCGTGAAAGTTGGCTCCTGCCAGAATATCATTCGACTGCGTTCGCCGGGGCTGAGTCTTACCTCGAACGAGACGGGACAAGCGAAGACCTTCGGGTTCTGGGCGTCTGTGTGCAAGGTGGAAAGTCAATTCGTGAGTTATTATCCGAACTATGGATTCGGATTAGCATATACACGTGTGGATGATGGAAAGGATCCCGTCGAATGGGAGCAGACGTAGTGCACGCGTCGGTTCGTCTCGGGGCTCCGGAGAACGAAAGCTGAAAGCTGCAGGGAGGTCGGGGCCTCGCCGGCGTGGCAACATCGGGAACCAAACTCGAATCCCTCATACTCTCAGCTATCGCGCTTGCATCCTGCAGAAGCTCCACTCCATCAGTTCGTCCGGATTATACTACGAGTTTGTTTCCTATAATCGCATCGGCTGCGAATCCTCTCTCGCTCTCCTTTCGGCAAACTTGCCTAACGCTAGTTACGGAAACTACCAGAATGAGTAATTAAGCTCTCCTCTTCGGTCCGGGCAGGGATGAGTGGCACTTTCATCCGACCCACCCTGAGCCCAAGCAGCCTCTCTCAGCTCGTATCGATACGGACTTCTCGCCTTCGGTGTTATTATAAATAACGCCGCGTCATCCACTCATAGACCTCTCGGGCGTTAACTCGATCGGATGTACAAGTATATAAAAGATACACGCGACAGAGACGCCATTGTCAAACCACTCGCGAAGGAGGTGATTTATGATCAAGAGAATGACTGGCGGATTTCGATCAATTCCGTTCACGTCGGATTAAATTTTTTTTTTTTAATAAAGGGAATTTAAAAGGAGAAAAGAGAACGCGACAATGAGAGTTATGATAAATAAGATATGGCGTGGGGAGGGCCGATGGTATTCCATTATTCCGTTTCTCATCTACGAGACGAACGGACCGACGAGAGGAGAGAGGTGGAAAAAATTGATTTCTCTGTCTCCGAACAGACGCGACAAGATTGTGTGTCTGTCAATGTGTGTTGCAGTGGCTGTTGGTGACGGGATGCAAGGGCTGTCAGTCGCACAGCGTCCCTTCGTCATGCAATCGAAGATGGCACTGCGTGGGGTCCGTTTCCGCCGTTCGTCCCTCCGGCCGCGACGATTGCTTACCCCGAACTCGAATCACGACTCGGCAGGTGCTCGTGTAATTGGAGACCGGCGATCTGGCGGTGAAGGTGACGACCGCCGTGCCGGCCGGCAAATCCGCTTGCAACTGCTTGCCCCAGGTGGGCGAGGCGTCCACGTATCTGAAATGGGTATAATCATCGTTTGAAGGCTCCGGCGAATTATGGAGGATAAAAAATTTTCAAAGATAAAAAAAACAAAATTATTTGACCCGGTTCTTCAGCGCTTCGGCGTAAATCGGCATGTAAACTACTACGGATCGAACTGGGGCGAAAAGTCGAAGGGCGTGTCTGAACTTCCGGAGTGAGAAAAGTTTCCCTGTGGCAAATTTTTTATGGGTGGGTAGTTTTCAAGTCCTGTTCGACTATGTAATGAAAAAGTTAAATATATATTTTTTTAAATCGATTGATATGATTGAATTTTTTTTTTATTCAAAGTCGATCCAGTATGACTGGATGCGATATATTAGGCATGATAATTTTTACCTCCACCAATCCATGTTCTATTCAGAAAAGTCGTATTTGAACTTCCGAAGTGAGACAAATTTTCCTGCGATAAAATTATTTTGGGTGCATAATTTTCGAGTTGTATTGTGTAATTAGAAGTTTAATAAAAAAATGTTTTCAAGTCGATCGATATGATTTTTTTTAAGGTAGTACTAGCGCAATGTTTGAGAGGAATAAAAGAGAATTACAAACACTTCTCGATCGGATAAAAATCTGAAAAAAATCAAGCATATGGAAGATGCTGATAAGATTGTTCGTCGTTTAAAATCGTAATTTTGAAGTATTAGATAAAATTCTGAACAAATTCATACGTATTCAGAAAAATTAACAAATCATTTTCCCAATAAAAAAAATTTGGTTGCCGGGTAATTTCTTACACAATTTTTATTTCAGTAATTTGTTATGAACATTATGAAATTATTATTATGCACAAACAATCTTTTCAGCACCTTTTATATGCTAGAATTTGTTCAGATTTTTTTCTCATCGAGAAGTGTTTGTAATCTTCGTCTTTTTTCTCTCGAACTTAGGCGGTGTCAGTCATTGTGCTAGTACTACCTTAATTCAAAGTCGATCCAGTTTGACTGAACGCGATGTATTAGGCATGATAACTTTTATCTCCACTAATCCACGTTCGATTCATGCTGACGCGAACTGGGGCAAAAAACTTTGAAAGTTCAAAGGGCGTATTTGAACTTCCGTAGTAAGAAAACTTTCCCTGCGGCAAGTTACTTACGGCTGGATAATTTTCGAGTCCTATTCGACCGCGTAATTAAAAGTTAAATTAAAAAATCTTTTTAAGCCGTTCGTTATGATCTTCCTTTCTTTTTACTCAAGTCGACCCAATTTGCCTGGACGCGATATTACGTAGAATCATTTTTTAATTCCCGACTGCCCGCCAGGGCAAAAAGACGGTAGTTATGCGTTTAACGGAGGCCCCCCGATTTTGCTGTTTTTCGTTGACTCCAGTGTTTGTCGGAACGGCGCAACGTCTCTTGACAGAATTTGGCACACTAGTTCTGTGTATGCGGGAGTGTGTTCGTAGCAAAGGAATAAGAAAAATAAATGTGAAATGGCAGAGATAATTAACTTCGAAAAAACGGTCCAAAACCCTATTCAGATATATCGACAGGTGCCCGCCATTATCTACTATTGCCTTTGCGATTATTTGTCGTCTGCTATAAAAATGGTGCAGCTGTGTGCTATTCTACAATGCATTGAATTCATTCAACGTGTAGTAACCTCGAATACGTGTTGAGCTGCGTCTATGCTAATTTGTTATATATATATATATATATATATATATATATATAAGTTGTTTATTCGTGCTTTTAAAAATGATTATTAGTTTTTATTTATTTATAATCTTAGAGTTTTCACGTGTTGGTTATACGATTTATAATACTTTAAAAAGGATGAAAAAAAATGTTATTAAAATTTAAAAACTCCCAATTGCAAAAAGAGTTTAAGAAACGAATTGAATTATACGATTCTACAGTTCCAACCCAATCACCGCAGTGTAATGTGATATTTGCAAAGCGATATATGTCTGCAATATCATTTCATAAATGTTATATCGCAGATACAATTTTCCAATGTTGTGTTTCTCCAATAAGATTTTGTATGTGTCGTCTCTCTTGTTACCTCCACCAGTCCATGTTCGATTTAGGCTGCGGAAACGAAATCCTCGCCGTGTTGCCTCCCGGAGGAAGTTCAGCATCCACGTCCGCGGGACATCTGACGAACGGTCTCGGTGCAGCGGCGGCGTCGGATGAACCTGCGAGGTTTCGACAAAAAGCATCCAATTCAAAGTATACACGAAAGGGCATTACTCAAGTCCGGGTCGGTTTCTTTTACACCGTCATTGCGGCAAGCGAAACGCGAAACTTACGAGAGCAAAACGGCTTTTCTTTTGGCCCGCGGAAGAAGCGGGGGGAAGTATTAAACCGCTGGCCGTCGAAAGAAAAGTCAAAAGTAGCCGCGAATGAGAAACGGCTCGGGTGAGAGAGAGAGCTTTGCCGCGGCGAAAAATCGCGCGGAAAGAGGCGCGCCGGACTTAAAACGCCAAAGTGAACGAGGGAGGGAGAGATAGAGAAAGTTTGAGAGAAATAAAACAAAAACGAATTAAGCGAGCGCCGTTAAGCTCGTTAAGGCCACTGACGTTAAAGTATTGCCTCGTTAACTCGCTGCCATCACGCTCGCTACCAGCCTGTACACAACACGGCGGAGACTTCCCCATTATTAAAAGCTGTTTAGTGCTTGCGCTGGCTTCTGTGGCTAATTAAACGCGGAAGCGTTTTCAGTTCTATTTATTTATTTTTTTTTTTTTTCATTAACATCGTTGCCTCTTCAATGAGTGCCAAGTTTGATAGAAGAAACTCCCCCAAAAAAATCGGTTTGCCGATCACTTTGGTCTCGTGATTAGAGTACTAGCCTCGAGTTCTGACCAACCTTGAAACCAAACGGTCGATCGGTGCATCGAACCAATTTTGGCTCCAACCTTCAAGAGGTTGATTTTTGGCGATATTAAGGAGGTTGGAGCGAGTGGTGTTAATTTTGCCTAAATTCGAGAAATTTGGGCAGGAATTGCAAACACTTCCCAATGTTATAAAAATCTGAAAAAATTCATACTTATTGTAGGCATTGAAGAGACTAATTTTACACAATAATAATTTCAAAATGTTATTAACAAATTGTTGAAAAAAAAATTGTTCATCAAAATATGTGGTAACTCAACTTTTTTTATGACGATTAGATAAAAATCTGTAGTAATTTGTTAAACAATTAATTTTTTGATGGATTTGTTGATAACATTTTGCAATTATTATTATGCAAAATTAATCTTCTCAGTACCTTTAGTACACACGATTTTTTTCAGATTTTTACACCATCAAGAAGTACTCGCAGCGAGACTCGCTCCTTAAAGGAAAAATAGTAGATCTCGTCGCTGATACCCACGGCAGCTGATGCGACGTTATTAAATGGTAACAAATAAATAAAAATCGGTTGCAATTAATTCGCGGTCGGGCCAGGATGCGGAGAACGCGAAAAGCGACGAAGATTACCGCTGTAGTAACGACGTCCGGAATCCTGAAGATTTGTCTCGCGGACGCAGCTCGGTTCCGGTCCGTTCCATCTTCCGCCCGGTGCGCAGTATCTCGCGTGTGCACCCTCGAGCTTAAATCCTCTGCGGCAACGAAGATAACATCTGGCTCCCTGTGGATAGTCCAGCGCTCCGGAGGAATGTCCCGGGCACCTTATCTGTTGCAAGTCGAAAGTTTGCTCGTTCAACAGTTAAACGAGAATCTTGGAATGGAGATTAAATGTTTCATCCCTTTCCCCCCCCCCCCCCCCCCCCCCTCCACCGAAACTCACCCTCCACCTGTATAATTACTGTCTCCGCAGTTACTTCCTCATTTCGGAGGCCGCATTTAATTTGATTCATCCCCATAAATAACAGTGTTTGTGTGCGTTATAATAATCCTCACCTCGCCGTGGCCGGGAGGTTCCATCGGGGCGCACCTAGCACCGACCCCGACGCGATCCCGAGGTGAAACGCAAGTTCTCTCGTCGGAAGCGAGCACTAAATTGTCGGGGCATGCACAATAGTAACTTCCTGGTGTGTTGACGCAGTCACCGGTGCACCCACCTCCCTTAAGAGTCAGGCACTCGTCGACGTCCTGGCAATGGCTCGCGTTCCTGCGAAACACCACCACACCCGAGACCAAACATAGTTCACTCGGAGCTTTCCAAACTTTCTGACCCGCAAAGCAATTCACACACCGCCTCTATTACCAGTTTTCTCTCTGGCTACAGTTTTTTTTATTTTTTTTTTTTTTCTTGCTCCGGTGGGAATAGAGCTCGGGGTGAAACTTGCTTTGAGCTCACCTGGGATCTGGGGCGAAACCCCGAGGACACAGGCACGTGTAAGAACCCGCCGTGTTCCTGCAGTCGTGACTGCAGCCGCCGTTGTTCCACTTGCACTCGTCCACGTCTGAAATGACAAATAGAAACATTATTTTTGACGTTACGTCGAATTGTTATATTTTTTTCTTTTGGAGCTGCAGGCAAATTTTCCGGTGTGAAATATGTCGCTCGAAATGCAATATAGAGTAAAGGTGGTGAATATGGGCCACCTCGATTAACGCGTAAATCAATGATATGTGGACCGGAGCATATTCCCCACTTTTATTTTTATTCTTATATTTTATTATATTTTATTATTATATTTATTTTATTATTACCCACCCTATGGATAGGTTTGTTTATTGCGTGTTCTGAGGCATAGAAATCATTATAGGAATCACGATACGAAATTAGAAGACAAGCATAGTCGTTAGCGCAAAACTGGATACAAAGCAAAACAACAATAATCAAAAATGTTGAGGGAATGTGAGACGAAAAGTAAAAATTAGTAAAATAATATGAAACATGAATCAGGAGACAAGCATAGCGGGTAGTGCAAAAGAACTGAATACGAACAAAAAGAACAATAAATAAAAAGTTTACTATGCTGCAAGGGAGGGAAGTGTGCCATTTTAGTAGAGTGTGAAGTTTGCATTGTCGAGTGTGAATACTGCAGTTATTTTAACAAAGTCGGAGAATTTTCTAAATTTTTTTCGTTGTCATGAATTGTAATTTTTTTCCGTTGACGTGAAGGCTTCTTTTCCGGTGTGAAATATCTCTCTACAAGGGAGGAAAATGTGCCATTTGCGTCGAGTGAAGACTGTAATTATTTACGGAGGGAGTCTCGCTGCGCGCTGACTTCGCATAAGTTCGACAACAATAAGAGAAATTGCAAGTACTTCTTGATGGTGAAAAAATCTGAAAAAAATCATGTATACTAAAGGTACTGAGAAGATTAATTTTGCATAATAATAATTGCAAAATGACGAGTGTCAGGATGGCCGAGCGGTCTAAGGCGCCAGACTCAAGGTAGCAAGCCTTGCCCGTTCAGCACGGGTTACATGGGATTTCTGGTCCTCTCTGA
>JAPYZC010010708.1:0-10086 GCA_030522665.1 Ichneumoninae sp. A BG-2022a
TTCAATCAACTAAATATTTCTTTCAATCGACCAAATATTTCTTTCGCCACCCGCAACCGCAGCTTAGTTTGATATTACCAAACCTTTTTTTCGGTGTATGTCCGGCAATAGCGAAGCCGATTTTTTATTTAGCAGCTTAGCAGTTCCTATTAGCGGTAAGGATTGTGAGGGCATCTAGCGTTGACTTTCCGTTTCTAAAACCGAATTGAGAGGCTGCTTCATTGACTGCTACTTCAATGTTGCTCTTGATTACTCGTTCGAAGATTTTCGTTATTGTGGGCAAGAGCGTAATAGGATTACGATTTGCAATTTCTTTGTAGGCTCGGTTCAGTTTTGGGATTGTGATAATTATTCCTGTTTTGGATGCGCTGGTGAAGTATTCGGTCTTGAGGCAGAACTTGATTATTTCCAACATGAATTGTAAGGCCTTCTGGCCTAGTTGCTTTACCATCTTTATTGGAATGTTGTCTATGCTGATGTGTTTCGTGATGGGTTTTTTCAGGATGTTTGCGATTTTGTCGGTACTCTGTGGCGCGAAAACTTTCGCTTTTTTCGTGTTTTGTGATAGCATTTTCCCGTTGACGGTGATGTTCGAAGCTGTGTTGTCAGTCCGGTTATATTTGATAAGCTTTTTGATAGCTGTCAGTAGTGTTTGCCTTTAATTGCGCGGATTTCGTCGCAGGCTTTCAGCAAGGTATGCGTTTTATATTCTAAGATCATTTGCTGTATGTTTTTGTTGTACGCATTAAAGTTCCTTTTGAATGTGTCACAGTGGCTTCTTTGGTACTCTCTATATAGCTGGTGTTTAATTTTTATTTGCCTAACGATAAATGGGGTAGTTACGATAAGGGGTAGTCCGTGTACACAAAAACTTTTCGGCGTATTTGCTCAAATTGACTTACCTAGATTGCCGATAAAGCTATCAATGAGTTCTTCATCAATCTTCGTGCCGGTGTGTGAAGAGAGGAAAGTATCCATTTCTCGGATACTTGTTCAGTTTGATTTCTTAAAATCCAGCTTTTCTGGAAGATGTCTCATTAGGATTCCATTTGATTAAATTGCCGGGCAAATTACCGCAATGCATACCCACGTTAATTGCAAGATAAAACAGTTGATAAAATGTTATAATAAATAACAGTCTAAAAATGCAAATGTTAAAGTGAACTAAATTGTGTCATAAAAGCCCTGAATTCCAATAGTCGGGAGATCTGATTGGTTTATGAAAAATGCAAACAGATGAACAAATGGTAAAAAATGAAAAATGCCAGTGACACAACAGCAAGTAGGACGGAGCTTTCGGAGTGTAAAACTCGTTAGGGAGATGGACGAGACGAGGGAGACCGTGATCGATTATCTAAGTTAAAACGAACCACCGTTAATACGAAATCCTCATATTCGCACAGCGACGGCAATAACTGTATCTAAGTGACGTCCGTCAACGGACGACAACAAAAGCATGTGAACGAAGAGAAAATTAAATTAACGAGTACAATACCTCCGCGTAAAATAACTAATATTCGGTGGAGCCACAATGAGGAATAAGCCACGACGTCGATGAATAGCCACGGATTAAATTCAGCATATGTGCCGTTCGGGCTCCGCTCGACCGGCCCTCTCGTTTCATCGCTCACTCCCTCTCGTCGCTCATCGCTCTAATGAAATAATAAAAAAAAAAAAAAAAAAAAAACACAAGAAAATAAAAATAAAAATAATTTTTCTTTTTCAAATGAAAAATAAATTCTCAAACGAACGGAACAGTTCATGGAGCAAAGGACTTTTTGACACGCGAGCGTTTTTCTAACACGCCTACTCTCGCCTCTCGCGGCGTTCCCGTATAGCTGAAACAGCACCCTAACTCTCACCCCCGACATATGTGCCCCGATTCTCTCCCACAGCGTTTCTCCCGTCTCTCAGTGCTCCGTGTGTCACGTACGCCGGGAGGCGATGACTCTCTGTACGCGACAATAAACCCCCGAAGAGACAATAAGACTATTTTTTTTGTTTCTCATTTTTTTTTTTTTTTCTCCGATGCACTCTCCAGGTACAGTATGCAGTAGACTGTATGCAGAGGGGATGGACAATCTACTTCTCCCGGGCTTTCACGTTTACGCAGACGTCACTCTTTCTCTCTCCCGCCTTGCTTTGTGCTTCGCGCAATTTTCATAAATGCCCCCCCACCCCCGAATACGAGCAAATGCGTGCGAGCCGAAGCGATTTTACCCTCTTCCACGCAGGCTCACAACTATAATAATGCATACGACATATTCTCCGACGCTCACGTATGCACCGGTGTGTATATATAATACGCGCGAATTCGTTATGGAGCAGCAGCCGATGTCTCGTTGCATGCAACGGGAGCGACATTCGAGGGAGGAAACTGTACTGGGTGCATACGTGCCCTCACCCCCCCCCCCCTCCGCGCCCCCCCCCCCCCCCCCACCCCAGCCCGGGCGGGACCCCCCCGGGGGCGCCCCCCCCCCCCGCGCGGCCCGTCCACACATCGGCATGCATGTATGAACCGACGACGATTCGAGGGAGGGTCGGGCGGTTGCAGGGGCGGGCGAATGAGACTGATGTAGTAACACACAGCTCGAGCGGGAACTATAATAATCAACACGGAGCGATTCGTGAATAACGGATGTACGAAGGAGTGAGCACGAATGGGTGTTTCGAGGTTTGTCACGTTCGGATTGAAGATAGGAAAACGCGCTCACGAGAGGGGACACTCGATCTCTCCCTCTCACTCTTGTGGGGCTTCTCTCTCCCCCCCCCCCCACCCCTCTCCATCCTTCCCCCCGGAGCTCTCACGTGCGCGATATAGTATCTGTACGAGATCCAGCGACATACCCATCTCGACTTCTATAACGAATCTCGTTGCACAGTGAAATTGACCAAGTTGCTTCGCTCTTCAACGGAGGGTCTTTTTAAGAAGGTACGAGCATCGGGTCAGTTTCATTGAGCGGTCGCGACGGAACTCTATGCATCGGGGACTCTTTCGACTACCGAGAAACGAGATTACGAATACAATATAATCTCTGGCTCGCGATGAACTCCGGCTTCGGAGCGCAGCAATACAGTACTATATGATATTATATAATATGATATTAAAAAAAAAATAATAATAATAATAATAATAATGATAATAATAATAATAATAATACTTCGCGTTCGCGTCGCAGAAACTCGCTCACGCTATTGCTCGATCAATTATTTTTCTTTTCCTTCTCCGGACGCTGCGCGACGGAGGGAAAAAAGATAATCTCTGTATTTAAAAAAAAATACAGTTTCCCTTTTGCGTTTCAGAAAGAAACATTGTGTGCGCGGAGATATAAATTGGCTGTGCGATGGTTGAAATTTTTTGAGAAAGACTATTGGTTCGAGATCGTGAATACTTGTTTCGCTTCGCTTCGCGTATATCGATATTCCCTTCGCCGCTTCCCATGCCCGAGTCGAGAAGTATACGAAGGGGAAAAGCAACTTTTCAATATTGTTAGAGGGATCCGTCGTGACACACTATCATCTCTATTCACTACGAGGTATATCTATATGGGGGCAAAGTGTCGTTGCTTAGAAAATAGATACTGCAGTGAGACGAGTTGCCAAAAGATATATAGATACACATACATACATACATACATACATACATACATACATACATACATACATCCATACATACATATACATATATATACACATACATATATATTCGAGCTCGATACGAGAACGAGGCGAGCGCCCGACGACGACGATGACGATTGGAGGATGATAGGGGTGTCTCTCAGAGCGTACGTGTCGAACGCGCCGCGACAGTAAATCATATATCTACTTCATATCTCTCCCCGTATCTCTCTCTGTATTATACATATAGAGGATACATATACGTCACTCACGGTGTTGGATTGCCTTTTCCCCTGGAATATATTCATGAGCTTGACGACGGGGTTACCTCTTGCCCGTGTCTCGCGTCTCGGCGTCGCGCCGTTGATAAGGGAGGATCGCACCTAGGGTAGGGAGGACCACCTACGCGCGAGGGCCGAAGAAGGGCGCGCGAGGGTTGCCGAGTCGCAAAGGGCGTGTGTGTCTCCGTATCCTTTTTGCAGAATACCCACGCCGGAACGACAGCGGCAGCGTCGGACGGGAATGTTTCGCGAACGAGAGGGACGGCGTCATCGACGGTCCGACTCTGAAAAAGTCCCGACGCGTTGAAATCGTCCTGCACCGACGCGCCTTTCTCTACGTCCCCTCGCACTCCCAAACCACCCCCTCGTGTTTCTGCCTCTGTGCACTTCCGCCGCGTGAACTTCACCGATGAGCCTCGCGCTCGTCCCTGTGGTGGTGTATCTACTTCCTTTAATTGGGATCGGAGAGTCGCCGAGCGTCGCGCAACCCGACGACGACGACGAAGAGCGGGAGGAACACTCGAGGCGAGACAAATGAAAGAGAAACGCGAGCTGGGGTTTCCGGAGGGAGGAGATGGAGAGAGAAAAGAGTTGTCTCGGTGGAGACTGAAGAGTCGCCTGTAGAAGGACCAGCGGGGGGGCGGGGGGGGGGGTTGTACGTGGGGTGACAAAGTTGAAGAGGAAAGGAGGGAACTTATTTTGATCCCGGTGTGCAAGTTCTTGTACAACATCAACCCTTTCCTCTCCCCCCCCCCAGAGACGGAGGGGCGGGAACTCTTTGTGGGGAAACGAGCATCGACACTTGTGCAGTGGAGAACGAAATACCGGAAAACTATGAAATGGATTCCGTAACGCTGGGTGGAAGTTGCCTCTTTTTTTCTGTAAAAATATTGGGACATTTTTATAGAGATGTCGAACGTTTGCGTTTCGCGAACGGTGGAGGAGTTGCGGCTTGTGGAATAGGAACTTAAGGTAGTTCTTACACTGAGGAAAAAAAATTGTTGGGTTAAGCGAATGCGCGGTGACATACGTTCAAGGGTGTGTTTTGTTGGTACAACAAAAATGTTGGCTTCAATCGACAAATTTTGAATAAATTGAAGGAAATAAATGTTTAGCAAAACTATGTTTTATTTGTACCAAACAAACAGCTTTGAACGTATGTCACCGCGTCTTTTGGTTAATCCAACTATTTCTTTTTTCTCAGTGTACTGTACTTTGAAGTCTTGTCGACAACTTGCTAGGGGCGACCGGGGCAAAATGGCACAGCGGGGCAAAACGGGATTGTGAGGGCAGAACTCAATTTTCCAATCATTTTTGGATGCCCCATTTTTGTCCCAACGATACATCTGGATTTTGACACGCGTTTTGTCCCACGTACCACCATCGCTATCATCTCAAAGTTATTGGAGAATTGCGTTTTGTCTCATTATCCCGTTTTGACCCGGTGTGCCATTTTGCCCCGCTCTCCCCTATTAGTCACAAATGTGTGTAATTTTTTCGTATAAATAATGGGCATACGCTTCGATTAATTATTCCCTAATGTTCTATTCCACGAAAGCTTCTCTATATACGGAAAATAGGGAAGCAGTCTTAAATTTGACGAGGGTTGAAGTCATATGCTTTTATATGATAACACAATTTGGCAACGTCGTGATTTTGATGGCCGGCGAATTGCCCGCTGTACTGTCACAGCCTCATAAACTCAGAGCGTAAACATGACAGAGGATCCTCGATGCACACACTGATAAGAAAATACGGTTGAATCAACTAAGATTCGGGCGAGGACGTTCAACTAAATATTTTGTTGGTACAGCTAAAAAATTGGTTAGTTCAATAATTTGTTGGGTGATTTCACAAAAATATTTTTGAGTCATTAAAATATTTTGTTCGACCAACTAAATATTTATTTGAACGTCGATGCCCGAATCTTGGTTGATTCAACTGGAATTTTTTTATCAGTGCAGGTAGTTTCGAAACGAAAAATTCTTTGGAAGAAAAATTCTTTGGACGAGCCAAAAATCGATGGTCAGCGAAGAATTATTTGATTTGTGACGTCAACCGTGTAACGCACCACTTTCGTTTAGGAATATTGATAGTGGAACCGCCCACGGCTTTACCGAATTATGAATGTTCCCAGATAGGCAAGTGCCACGAAGTGGAGCCAATTTGTCCTTTGTCTAGATAGACCATTAGACCACGCGACAGTAGACTGATTGACCGTGCCATTTATGAATAAAATGACCCTTTCGATGAACTTTCGGCAAATTGTCGGCAGGCCTCGAGTGTCACGGCGTTCGTCACCACATTTGAATGGCGGTATGGCAACATCGCATAGGGGAGCGCGGGGCAAAATGGCACAGATGGGTAAAACGGGATAATGAGACAAAACGCCATTTTCGAATAACATTTTCCAATGGATGGTGGCAATGATCGTCCATGGAGCAAAACGGGGTTGAAAATCCGGATGCATCGTTGGGACAAAATGGGGCATTTAAAAATCATTGCAACTGTCCCATTTTGCCCCGTTTTGCTCTACGTCAGCTGGCGTACTGCACGCGTGTCCCAGTCGAGGACCAATTATTTCAATGGGTGACATCATCTACTTCGGCAACCGTACGAATATGTGTTGTAGAAATTGAAATTTGAACATTTTAGTGTGGTTCAAATTTCAATTTCTATAACTTTGTACGGTTGCCGAAGTACATGGTGTCACCCATTGAAATAATTGGTCCTCGACTCGGACACGCGTATTACGCCAGCTGACGTATCCGATGTTGCCACACCGTCATTAAAATGTGGTGTCGATCGCCATGACCCTCGAGGCTTGTCGAAAATTTGCTGAAAGTTCACCGAAGGGGTCATTTTATTCATAAATGGTACGGTCAATCAGTCTACTGTCACATTTTTATATTCAGAAATATTTACTGCATCGGATGAACGCGTTTTTATTCCTTCATCTAGTCGAGAATTAAAAACATATTTCATGAATATGCGCTCTGAACTCGTTTTCGCACTTTGATGCTGTTATTGCCGTGTAAAATTGGCAACTTTTGCGAGCCTATATCGCAAAAACTAAACCGTGGAAGGATTCTAAACGTTGTAAATACGCTCTACGCATTTTACCCTTTCATTTGATATTATAATTGCTCGCCTGTCTAGATTTGATAAAAATGTGAGAACGACCTTAAAACGTTTATTCTATGTCAGTACACGCCGATAAAAAAATATCGTTGTATCAATTAAACATTCGGGCAGAGACGTTCAAATAAATATTTTGCCATTGCAGCTAAACGATTGGTTAATTCAACAAAAAAAATTTATGATTTCACTGAAATATTTTCGAGGCGCTAAAATATTTTGTTCGTCCAAAAAAATATTTATTTGAGCGTTCCTGCCCGAATGTTCAATTGATTTAACTGCATTTTTTGATCAGTGCATTGAAAAAAATATTTCCGTTGACATCTTGAGGGTTAAATCGATCGTTGGGTCGTGATAATCCTCAACAGCGCAACGTTGTACAGATACGAAATAATATTACTGGGAATTTAATGGGCTTATGCAATAAACAGCGAAAAGAATTACGACATGAAAGGGGGGGATGCATTTCGCGGCGTGGCATTTGACATTTTTTGCTTTCCCTCTCGAATCCGAGTTCTCAAAGGCTCCACCGAGTTCTTTTAACGAGGTTTGCTTTTATATTGCTTCCAGCCACGGGAGAACGGAATCCGTCGAGTATTTTTTTTTTTTACCGAAAAGCAGATATTCCCGGAAAGAGGAGGGGCGCATAATGTTCGAAAAAAGAAAAAAAAAAAAAAAAAAAAAAAAAAAAAAAATAAACAAAGAATAAAAAAATGGGAGGGATAGATATCGTGGGCGAACGACAGAGAGAAATTAAAATCGCTATTATATTACATCGCTCATTAATTCCGCATTAGTCCGAAGACACAGAGCACTGGCCATTTTTCTCCAGGGTCGTTAACCCTCGCCTTGCACGCAAAGTCATTCTGGCACCGATATCGTGGTAACGAATGAATCAAAATAATCAGCAACCTCTGACTTCGTGCACGATTTCGTTCGATAACCGTAACTTTTTGCTTAAAAAATAAATCAAGTTCAATTAAGGTGGTCCTTGCGAATAGTGCACTGAGAGAAGGATTTAGTAAAAATTACCGATCACCTATGAAAAATTACCATAGCACATAGTAGTAAGGCCACCTATGGCAGAAAGTCTCAGATTATCCAAGCATTTTTACCATCATATTTAAGAAAAATTCTTATAAATCTCTCAATGACTCTCAAGCAATAGGGTAAAAGTGGTGAATATGGTCCACCTCAATTAACACGGAAATCAATGATATATGGACCGGGCCATATTCCCCACTTTTACCCTATAGTCATTTTTACTAAATCCATCTGTCAGTGTGTTCACTTCGCATAAGTTTCAGAGAAATAAGAGGGAATTGCAGACACTTCTCGATATATATCTAAAAAAAATCGAGCATATCAAAGGTGCTGAAAATATTACCTTTACATAATAATTACTTTTACATAATAAGTCCAAAATGTTACCAACAAATTTATGGAAAATAAAACTGTTCAACCGGAAACCTAAGTTTCTTTTTTTTATGGAAATAATTCGTTCATTTGTCTGAATGCATTTTTTCAGATTTTTAAATTCCCTTTGAATTTTGTGACATTCTATACATTTTTCCCATATAAAAAAAATCAAAGTGAATAAAAAAATCTGAAAAAGTACATCCTTATTCATAAAAGTGAACGAATCATTTTCATTAAAAAAAAGTTAGATTTCCGGGCAATTTGTCAAACAATACAATTTTTCACAAATTTGTTAACAACATTTTGAAATCATTATTACGCAAAATGAATATTTTCAGCACCTCTAAAACGCTTCGATTTCTTCAGATTTTTATACCATCCAGGAGTGTTTGCAATTCCCCCTCGCATCTCCGAAACTTATGCCAAACGAGCCCAATTCGCAAGGACTACCTAAAGCCAGAGAAGTACCGATACGGCGTTTTGTTGCACGGCAGCCAATGTGGAGCGAGCGCTGTGCAGTTTCTTCCAGTTACGGCATTCCCACCTGAGCTGCGTTTGTTTCGCTGCAAGTTTCACGATTCCGTTGTAATTTCGGCGGGGGACGCTCAGCGGGCTTTTTGTTTAATCGAAGAGTGTATTCTGCACGCGGAAGATGCGCAATTGGACTCTCTCACGAGTCCTGCTGGAAGCGTTGCCGGACCAGCCAGAGCTCCGTTGTGGACGTTTGCGAGCTCGCCGGAGCCTCAAATGCTTTAATGCGATTTGTGCCCATTGTCCATAAGTAAAATCTGGCAGTCATGCGAGAATATTCGGGATGAATGGAAGAATATACCGAGTGTGGAGGAGGACGAGCGGAGGCGAATAGTAGGCGGAGGAGCGCAAGGTATAGCCGAGGAGAGGAAAGCGAACGAGAGTATATTAGGATTGGAGTAGCGGTACTCTCGGCGCGGAGGAGGATCTCGTACAGCAGTGCGGAGGTGCAAACAATGGGTCTGCCATGAGTAAGTGCAGTGAGCGCATGGGGTGGCAGCCGTGGCGGCGGGTGAGAGCAGCCCCCGCATGAAAAGGGTGGAAGAATTCTCGCGAACGCGGAGTAGTTGAGCTCTCTCCTCGTTGCGAGTTCTCGCTAAAGTTAACTGGATATAGCCAGCCATTGCCCGGTAGGATTTCCCAGTCCGGCCACTTCTTTTATTATTTTTAATTCTACTGTTCAACTTTTGTCGGCGAATAAAAATAAAGTGAAATAAAAAATAAAAAAAATATATAAAAACACAGAGAAAAGAAAGAATGAGAGATGGCGCCGGCGAATCCGAGACAATGAGAGGTAAGGATTTTATTCGTTTCCTTGCAGCGGGCGGAGGAAATAATTTTAATACTGCGTTGAAATGTTGGGAGACGCATTACCATTGGATGTATCGGTGGAAGCAATTATCGGCTTGTGCGTTGTATTTTTTGAGGGGGGACAGAAAAATTGTTCGACCGAGTGCAATCGGTTGCGGAGCGGCGAAGTCCCGGGATCGAAACTACGAAGAGGGAGCGGGAAATCTGGAGATACCACGGAGATGCTTCGAAGATCGTGGATTTTCCGGCGTGCAGTGATTGCGGCGAACGAGCACCTGCCACACCCGAT
>JAPYZC010010713.1:0-14765 GCA_030522665.1 Ichneumoninae sp. A BG-2022a
TTTAAATCATTTTGGGGTGGCCCATTACGCCCCGGATCGGCCCGATTTTTCACTAGCCCATCTCGCCCCGGGGGCCCATCTTGCCCCGGTTTCCCCTATATGTGAAACAAATTCTATCGTCATATCGACTTTTTAATTGTAATGATCGAGCGGAGAGTTTGGGGACCTGTAAATATTAGTATTGCAGATGGATGGGCGAAGTATCGAAGAGAGAAAACATATGGTGATCACCGCGATTCGAACCCGGATTAATCGATTACTGAGTAAGAACGCTAACAACTGCGCTAATGTCACCTATATGCTTCTCTCATTCGAATCGTCCTTTTATATGAAATGCAGGGCCGTCACATAATATTCTGAAAGAATAAATCATGTGAGTGTTTGTTGACAATTTATAAACATTTAACCGCGACTAATTAATTTGAATACACGCGCCGAATATCGCCGACTAACAATCATTCATAAACCCATGAATTCTGTAGTGTTAAAGGCGAGCTTTCCATCCCCAGTATGAAGAGCTGCCCTGCCTTCTTCCGAAATAAAGAGAAGCCGATAGTGCTGTCCCTTACACTCTAACAATTTCGGCTGGACGTAACACTCGTCAGGAAAAGTTTTTGGCCATGGTTTTTTAATCAACGAAAATTGGAGGTTTAACATTTTTTAAAACTTAATCCATTAAGATTTTTTGATATATCCAACTCTAGAAACTTGAAACAAAAATAATTCACTCAGAACTTTCAATATTGTCGAACCGTGATTTAATTGTGTTAGAAACATTCTTGCGGAATATATATTTTACAGAAATCACAGTACGTCTGGTACAATATGTTTTACAATATTCTCGAGGTCTCGATCCAGAATGCCCATCGATCGCCCGATCGATGACGACGAAGCCCTCCGAGTCACATCAGCTCACCTTTGTATAGACCTTTGTATAGTAAAGATTCCTTGTTTATATCTTTTTTTTTTAGTTTTCTCTATTTGTATTTTCCTTGATGGATAAGTTGAATCGAATGAACAATCGAATGACAATTGAATAGTTTGACGCGCATACAACTATTAGAGAGATAAACGGGCAACGAGGAAGTTAGAGAGGGTTTATGTATACAGAACATACAACAGGTTCATGTTTATATCGATCTCGCTGGTTCAACAGGAGTATTATTTCCGGGGGGGGGGGGGGCGTACACTCCCCGAATAGACGGTAAAGAGATACTGTGTGTACAGCGATTCAATTTTTTTTCCCCTTGTATTCAGATCCGCCTCTTGCGATGTAGGTAATCGCAAAGATTTAAGAGTGTTGAATTTAAGATGCATCGTTCATTATAGAGATATTAAACCAATAACGCACATCGCTGTTGAACGAAATAAATAAGTTTATCTTCACGGTGTCATTTCCTCCCAGCACTTTCGAAGTTCGTCTCAGAGTTATGTTTACACAAGATAGGCTACAAGATGATGCGAACATTTAATGACGGAAGGGAAGCGGCGGGCATTTCAACACTAAGTGGAACATGGTGCAGGATATCAATTTTCCACAATCGTCTAATCTCGGATAATGTGTTTATAATTAAATGCGGGTGAGTGCTAGAGCAAGATATATAAGACTTATCGAAGCTTAAGGTTTGTCTTCTGCGTCATATAATTGTCAGAGGAACGATAGTAGATAGATCCTCTAGCGATATATAGGTTGGGAGAACGTATTCCGTAAGAGCTATCGAAAGAGAAAATGTACACCGAGCCTCGACGTTTCGCGGCGTCGTTGCCGTATTTCTCCCGCTTTTCGAAAGCAAGCCCCCATCCAACTACCGCACAGTTACAAAAGATACAGCATCGACGGCTACTCCGCAGGGAAATTTCCGACGCGTAACCCTGTACATATGTGTAGTCCTCAGCTTGCGTTGCTATGCTATTTTCATTAAAAATTTCAGCCTTGATTGGTATTTTATATTTGACGTTTATCTTCGTTAGGTCTTCGAATCTCCGATTTCAACACTCATAGAGAAATACGAGACTCCAAAGCTCGTTACATTTTTGTTGGAGTGACGGGGGAGAGATTCTCAAATTGCAAAAGTTTCACGTATACAAAGGAACGCTCGTCGGCCGATGTCCTTGAAATAGAAATAGACTACACACGATAAACCGATGAATTTTCACCATTCTTCCGCTTATTGTCGCTTATTATCTAGCCTTTGTGTTTCCCCAGTGTGCGTTTTATCGACGATCAATGATTATGAAATTTGATCGAATGTTGAAACCAGATTGCTGCCGAATATACACAAGACGAATAATCGAAACTTAAGTAGCCGAAAAAATTGGACTTTAACCATAGTCTTGAAATAATATATTGCTTCGGTGCATTTAAGGCGGATAATCGTGCAGAGGGCAGGACGAGATAAAGTTTCGAATATAGCAATAGAAAATAGTATTTAACGCTACATATGCCAAAACGACTAGCTGTTTTCGAGATAACATTTGATTTCTCCACCACATGTGACATGTAACATTTGTATGTATGTACATGCGATGTTCGGTCAACTACGGTCCTTCGGGATTTCTTTGCAGAGATATCTCTCGGACTTTCGTTATTAAAGTGCTTCTCGCGCCAATTCCAATACGAGGCGAAACAAGCATTAAAATAACTGATAACGATATTAACCAATGTGCCATGTTTAAATCACAGCTCGGAAGATTTTTTCATTTCGTTTATTACCCGATGTATTACTATACATATTCTTTAAACTACACTCCCTACCGCTTTTTAATTTGAGTGTGAATAACTTATATCCGACGTTGGATGCGCTGAAATTTTATTTATAGCAATAGTACATCGAGAGAGGAATTATGAAAAGCGAAAGGCGAGAGTGAGCATCGTGAGGCATCGAGAGTATTGGATTCGTCACAGAGATCGCTCATATTTGATAGTATAATCGTTAAAGTCCCTCCCGATTTCCGTTATACTAGCTCTCATATAGTATTCGGGACATTTAATATCAATTCGATTATCGAGTATCTCGACGGTCCGAATTTTACTGCTGATTGTCAATGCAAAGAAAGAAAGTCTAAATGTTAAATAACAGTGTTCTGACTCAAAAAATTACTCAATATTTTGTTTTCCATATTTTTTTTTTATTCGCATTTATAACAATTCTTAAAGTGAACATATTGTCAGATCAAATTTAAAAATTTGAAAAAATTTGAAAAAAATCCTGTATCAGATATGAACATTTTCAAGCCTAGAGCGAAAGTGGTATCTCATTAGCTTCGACTTTTTTCTTTTCATTTTTTTCCAAAAAAAAAAAAAAAAAAATGTATGTGGTAACTGCAGTCAAAACTCTATGAATTGTGTCTGGAATATATGTATTCGTAATATAGGATTTATAAGAATTGTATAAGATTTTATTCGAGTCATTTTTACATTTTCAGAATAGACGTAAATCAAGATTAACAAATAGCGCTAATTAAAGAATGGAGTTCAGTTATGTTATATCAAATGTAGATTTTTCACATATGGTTATTCAAAATTCAAGTTAGAAAGCGCTTCTGTAAATCGAAATTCTGTTTATTCTACAATATTTATACAGTTTATTTTTCGTTTAAACACAAATATTGTTAAATATTGCTGATAGTGGACAACGTGAACTTTGGCAATTCAGATTAATGATTTAACGCGCAGTTACAAAGTTTCAGATATATTTTCGGGTCTTCTTTCTGATCCCAACAATCAAATTTATTTCCCTTGCTTAAGACATCTGGTCTTATTGTCCAAGTTGTTTTCCTTCAAGAGCTTGTGTAATCATCTGAAACTGGGTACATGTTTGTGACCATTCCTTCGACCGTCGGTATATTGCTTCATCATAATGAAGCAATGCTGTTTCTCTGTGTTCGGAATCGACCTGGCGTTTTCAAACCGTGGTTTCAAATTTTCTTTCACGTTATATGTGTGATATGTGTTTCAAACGGGGCCCGAGGTACACGCAATGTGTCTTAAAACCTCGGGCCACGCTTGAAACACATATCACAAGCGCTTCAGAGTTCGTTGACGAATTCGATCACGACCCAAAAATATATCTGAAACGTTGTAACTGCGCGTTAAAATCATTTATCTGAATTGCCAAAGTTCACGTAGTCCACTGTCGGCGATATTTAACAATATTTGTATTTAATCACAAAAATTAACTGTATAGATATTGTAGAATAAACAAAATTTCGATTTACGAAAGTGCTTTTTAACTTGAATTTTGAGTGTCCATATTTAATAAATCTACATCTGACTCCATTTACTTTACTAAGCGCTAATTGTTAATCTTGATTTACGTCTATTCCGAAAATGTAAAAATGACTCGAGGAAAATCTTATGCAATTCTTAAAAATCCTATATTACGAATATGTATATTGTAGACACAATTGATTGAGTTTTGACTGCAGTTACTACATACATTTTTATTTTTTTTTCTTTGGGGGAAATTAAAATAAATAAAAGCTAATGAGATACCACTTTCGCTCTAGGCTTGAACATTTTCATATCTGATAGAGGATTTTTGAGCATTTTTTCAGATGTTTTAAAAATTTGGCCTGACAATATGTAGGGGAGACCGGGGCAAAATGGGGCAGCGGGGCAAAACTGGGATGACGAACGCGATATCGATTCGGGGCAAAATGGGGTGCCCCAAAATTATCGCTGTCAGGACTGTCTCGCTGTTAGAACTGTCTAGCTGTCAGGACTGTCACGCTGTCATGACTGTCTTGCTGTCATGACTGTCTTGTTATCAGGACTTTTTGTATCTAGCTGACAAAAGTTGCCGCGAGTCAAATCGAAGGGTACCGCCATTTTGCCCCAGATGGTTTTTTTTTAAACATCCTTCTAAAACGGATGCCAATACAATTTTTGTGTGACAAGTAATGAATCTATGGTATCGGTATCGTTGTAGCAGGTTTTACTTCGTAACTTCCCCATTTTGCCCCGGTGCGCCCTACACTTAAACAAAATTTTTATTAGTGCACATGGAAAAAAAAATGGCGTTATCTTTGGAGTTGGAATATTATTATAAACAAATTGCCGACCGAATAGAAGAGGACGAGGGTCCGACCTAGGTATGGAATCGGTATGGAATGCCCGGTGTATATATATATATGTACACAGATCGGCAGATACGTGTGCAATATTTAAAAAATGTTCAATGTAAATAAAACTAGCAACGTATGTTTATATGTGCCTAATTGGTTTAATATTTTCCAGACTTCATGTCAACGATCAAATAGTACTGCGCAGCAAATTTCAGCTGCATCGATGCAGTTGGTGCGAAGATATACTACAACACGGATGGCTGATAGGATTCTCAACCGTTTTTCGCATGACTCATATAAATTTCCGGGAGAGTTTTTTAATCACGAGGAAAATGGTGAATTCCGGACAGCATTTGGACGAGTATACGAAACTACGAATGGAGAGTGATGGGAATTCTAGTTTCTTACACCTTACACCCTTATTCGCGCTATCTGACTCATTTAGGGTAAAAGTGGGGAATATGGCCCGGTCCATATATCATTGATTTACGTGTTAATCGAGGTGGGCCATATTCACCACTTTTACCCTACCTTATTTTTCTTTACGCCTCTCTCTCTCTCTCTCTCTCTCCCCCCCCCCCTCCCCCCCCCTCTCTCTCTCTCGGATTCATCGCCGTGTCTCTTTTCGCCTCTAGGATGATGTTGTCGGTACTCGTAGACTCCCGCGTCTGCGCTTTGCCGATGATGCGTTCGCCGGTCGTCATGGTAACTCGATGTGCGAGCCGAGGTTATATCTGGTCCCGCAACGTACACCGTGAAAGGTGGATGTACTACTGCGGAGGCGCGCGTCGGGACGCCCCACGTTCCCGTAATCGTACTCGCCTTTCCTACCCCTTTCGTCGTTATGGTATATTCTCCCTCGGTACGAGACTCCGCACTCCGCGCTCACCGTAACGTTCTGGCTCTTGGTCGACGCAGTGGAGTCAGTCAGTGCACGCGGCGACCGCTAAACGGGCGCACGTGTGCTCCCTGTGCTTCTCTATACGCGATCTTTTCGTTTTACATATTCATCGAAATACAATAAACCGCACGTCTGAAGATCAGCAAACGATCAGAGAGACTTAAATCTTGTGATATAATTGTTAATACTTTCTGTGATTATCCGACTTTTCGGGCAACAATGAAGTAATCTTCACGGTACGAGGAACTTTCGAGGAAGAATTCGGAGAGAAGAGTCCAAAGCTCAAGCGTTGCAAGGTAAGGAATCGTTTTTTTAAGACAATTTTTTTGTTATTAAATGAATAATCAAAGGATCGAGAAGTTGCAAGTATTTTCCGAGTCGAATGATCGAATAGTGGTATACATTACCAGAATTTCATAAATTATTTGCATCACCGCCAACGGGGCTACAGTACAATACATTGAGTAACATGAGTTATATTTCGTTTGGAAACCCGGTGCACGAATAGTATCATATATCGGCGAGGACGGAGAGGATAGAGAGTGTTTGCCGAGCCTCGTTGGACGACTATCTTGTCAACGGTACTCGCTGGTTTGGCCCGACACCGGAAATTGTTTCCTCGGGCCATTGCTGTACGCGTACGTTTGCGCTTGTTCCCTTTGAGGCCCTGGGGCTGGCTCGGTCCTACGGTACCCGCCAGGACCACCGGATACATGTCACTCTCTGTCTAACCCTTTCGTACACACACACACACACACACACACACACACACACAGAGAGAGAGAGAGAGAGAGAGAGAGAGAGAGAGAGAGAGAGAGAGAGAGAGAGAGAGAGAGAGAGAGAGAGAGAGAGAGAGAGAGAGAGAGAGACTGGTGTGTACTTTCCATGCGTATTTCTACGTTTCTACAGTCGGTGTCTGACGGTACGCGTTCGTTTCTACTTGCTTGGGGGTAGCCTCCCACGTACGCCCGCTTGCATTATATCTACATTAGTTGCCACGTATGTCAGGAATTCGTTACACCATCGGCTCCCACGAGACACTCACATTAAGCAAACCAGTAAGATATATGGTCTTTCATTCATTCTCAATTTTCTATTTCACTTTCTACATCAATGTCGTATGCAAACCTCTATAAGCGCACGCGTGGAGAGATCATTTTATATGATGAATTATTAATAACCGAATATATCTTTTGGATAATTCTGTTCACACACGCTGTGATAATATATTTAACCAATTACCGACAGCGGTGTATGCGCGGTTGGCGCACGACTCCGGTGGTCTCCCAAGTCAAGAACAATCGTTCGCGGTCAGTGCTTGGATGGGTGACCGGTTAGCCGTGCGCTAGCTGGCGCATCGACCGGTGAGCGGGAGGCGCTTTCTTCTGAAACTTAGGTGTTTCTACACTTTACTCAAGTGCAGAAATACCGGAGGATCAGTAGAATATCGCCAGCTGTACCGACATGGGTTTTCTGCAGTTTCCCTGTGTTCTCAGCGAATGCGGTACAGTTAGGGGGAAGTAACTCGCTGCGGACGCACGGAATTAGAGTAGGTTAGCGAAGTGCCGGTAGGAAAGTGTTAGAATAGGTACACGATTAGGCTAGGGGGGAGCTAGGGTAAAAACCCCTAAGGGGTATACCTGGAACGGAACATTAATTAAAAAAATATATTTAACCAATTTGTAATATCCATCGTGAGAGCCACCGAGTATTTGATTAATCGAAAGAAAGTCGCGATCCAAGTGGCTCCATGACTCGCGCGTAGTCTTCCAGTAATATGACACTACAGTCCACAGTATATGACTGTAGAAGAGACATGCCTTCCCTTTTCATCCCTGCGTCACTACCAGTGGCAGCATCTCCGAAGCGCGAAGAAAACTTGGGAATATCTTTTTTCCTCTCCACTTTCCCTTTCCACTCTGATGTCTTTCACCAAGTGTCTTTCACCAAGCGAACGATAGGAACTGTATAACACGATAAAACAAAGGATTCTTTGCGAAGAGTTACCGTACGCGTCGTCAATTACTCGGCCATAAAACGTGATTAAACTCTGCGGAGAAACTTGGAATTTTTAAACATCCAAAGTTAGGATGAAGAAATAAGCTAGCTAAATAATTGGTGGAACAAAAGAAGGAGAAAAAAAAACTCTTTACCCGACTGTGATGCAATGGCGCTCCACTTATTCCTTTCGGTCAGCTAGATATGGCGTGATATAGCGTGCGCGGCCAAGAGGAGAGATGCGAAAAATATTTCCTACACTGTATTCCCGGAAGAGCATATTTTCCTCTCGGTACGAAAAAGGTAGAGCGGAAGGCAAGAGTAATACGTGCGGGAAATGGAGACGAACGGATAGGAACAGAGGATGGAAAGAGGGATGGAGTAAGTCGATCGTGCACGGGGACGAAACTATACAGCATGAATAACGTAAGAACACGAGGATCAACGAGGGTTCAAACGAAAGAGGGTTGAAACGAAAGAGAAGGAAAACGGGAGAAGATAAAGAGTAGGTACACTAACGCCAGTTATCTCTTACGAATACCCTTTTCATGTTGTCTCTGTTGAATGTTAACACGAAACGTCAAGGGACAAAGCGTGTCGGCGAATGCTGGAAAGAGTGAGCCCGCTAGGCGTACGAGGATAAATACAGCGGATTGGGGGGAGGCCCCCAAAGGCGGGAAACGCGCGACGACGAGGCCGCAGGCTAACCTTACCTCTATATAGTAAACTCTGCTATTCCTACCCTACCACAATAAACTTCTGTTGGCCGAGAGATCTCGCCGAGCGGGAGCAGAGTCGGTGTACCTACGTGTATCCGTTATCTAAAGAAATACAACAGTCTTGTTCCGTGTTTGTTCCACGTTGTGCGTCTTCCTCCGTCCTACCAACATTCCTTTACTTCTGTATACGTTACTTCTATTTTCATTCGAGCTTGGTTGTCAGTATTTTTATATCAAGCTGACTCAATTTCCATGTGTCTGTGCGTACGCGTGTTTTTGGCCGAACGCGTAAAAGATCATCCGAACAAAATTGCTCAAGCGCTATAAACATCAACCATCGCCACTATTTTCTGGATTTTTCTCTGCTCCCTCTCCCCTCGTCGCCCAGCGATTTGTTCTACCCCGAGAATTTAACCCTCCGATAATTGGGACAGTAGAACTCACCGTGAGAGCTCAGTATAACCTGAATACGTCGAATTTCCGGTAATGCAAAGCTTGCCCACGTTCGCTCACGACTCTTCCTCTCTGTATCCACTTCGCTTCGAAAAAGCCCGGAAGTGTCTGTGCAACCGGAAGCCTCTCTCCTCCCACGTTTCTGGTACCATACCGCTCGAGTACCGCCGCCGACGACGACGAGGTCTTCCTTTCTTCGTTTCTCCTTCCATTTCCCCAGCGAGAAATCACCACCCGGAGCTTCGAAACCTCTCGCTTATACAGTATGCATATAACACGACTTTTCGAGGCTTTTTCGACAAGGAATTCTACTTCTCGATTCTCGAATTTCTAGTCAACGTACAATTTTTTACGCCAAGTATAGAAACTCAAGGAAATGGATGTTGGAAGAAGATTCATTCATTCCCCATGACACATGGGTAGCAGTGAATGCTTGGTGAAAAACGAATTGGGCTACAATACCAAGCAGGGGAATTACATAAAACTCCCGTGATTTATGGATAAGAAATTTTATTTTTAAATTTCGGCTCCAGCACATGAACCAGCACAGTGCACTGACCAAACCTGACAGGTTGCTGCACTGAATCCAGTTATCGGTGGACTCGGAATATAGTTCCCTGCAGAATATGCATGAAGCATCTTCTAATTTTTTTGTCGATTGTCGAGACTTTCTTTGACTCGTTCCTTTAATATTTTCCTAGGTCTTCGTCTGTCTCTTTTCAATCAATTGCTGGTGATACGGTGATGCAGCTAAAATCACAGTTTTTCCTCTCTATCTGTATGATCTTTACCCATGCCAACAAACTTCACCGCGTCTGCCATAGCAATGTCACTCCATGATCATCTATTCGTTCTTCTAACGTAGTTTCTCACCATGTTTCCTCCATTATTGTAAATAAACGATAAAAGCAAGTACTTCGCCCCCACGGGAGTTTCAGCAAAGTCGCACCCCGCACGAAACGACGCCACCAAGTTGTTGAAAACTGATGGAATTCCAACTATGAAGGGATGATATTAGAGGTTGTCGCTTACATAGTGACAATCGTTGTAGATGGAAACCCCATATAAACCACGTAAAATGGTAACAATGCGAGACTTGTTTATAACCAAAAAATAAGGGAGGGGCAAGATTAAAAAAAAAAAAAAAAAAAATTTGGATGGACAATACATTTATGAAAAATCATTAAATAATTTAATTGGATCAAAAATAAAAAAAAAAATTTTAATCAGTTTGATATAAATTTCTTCGAACAAATTAAATTACTGAACGAATTGTCAAAAAAAGAGTTGTGAACAAACGTTTTAAAGAATTCTGATTCGATCGATATATATGTATATATGTATATATATATTGTGGGACAGACCGGAGAGACCGGAAATAAAAACCTTTCTTGGACAAGGGGCAATGGGCAAAATGGGGTATACCAAAATTATTGTCTGGCTTTATTATTAGGCATGCCTGACTGACTTGCAAAAAAAATTAGACTCTCGAAACCGGAAGGCACGCATCCCGTGGTGACGCCACAGCCGGTCGGAAAAATTTAATTCTCGAAACAGCAAAAAATAGAACGTTACTATAAATGTTATTATCTTTATAGTTTACACAGTGAGCAAGTCAGCAATTGAGAATTTACATGGTTTCTGTAAAATGAAAAACAAATTGCGGGACGCACGGCGTTAATCAAATACGAAGTGAGCTCCGCAATTTGTTTTATATTTTATATAATAAACCCTTTTGGTAGAAAAATTGATTGAAAATATATTGAGGTTATATCGACAGCGGTGGATGCGCGGTTGGCGCACGGCTCCGGTGGTCCCCCAAGTCAAGCACAATCGTTCGCGGTCAGTGCTTGGATGGGTGACCGCTTAGCCGGTTTTCTTCTGAAACTTAGGTGTTTCTGCACTTTACTCAAGTGCAGAAATATCGGAGGATCAGTAGAATATCGCCAGGTGTACCGACATGGGTTTTTTCCGCAGTTTCCCTGTGTCCTCGGCGAATGCGGTACAGTTAGGGAGAAGTAAGTCGGCTGCGGACGCACGGAATTAGAGTAGGTTATAGCGAAGCGCGGGTAGGAAAGTGTTAGAATAGGTACACGGTTAGGCTAGGGAACGAAGGTAAAAACCCCTAAGGGGTATACCAGGAACGGAACATTAATAAATAATATATTGAGGTTATGCGCCGAAGCTACGCGTCCTTTCGGCAACGTTGTAGTCACGCTATTTGCTTATGGGGCCATCTCCTCCCGATCTCCTCTATATATAGAAACAATTTGACTCATTTTTCGCACATTCCTCAGAAAACTGAAATATGTCGTTTATAAAAAAAAAAGTTAAGACGCTGCCCGTTTTGTCCCGATCTCCCGTATATAAAACTTGAATGAGAGTTATCCGCTGTATCTTGTTATTCCAGGACGATAAGAACGAACGTTGGGAGTTGGATGAAAAAAGAAGGAGAAAAGTTAGAAAAAAAAAAAAAAAAAAAAAAACGAGAAATTGTTTGCCGGTGAAAGGCAGAGGTAGAATCGTAGAACAGAATTCCAAGTATCTTCGAGGACTGTTTGCCGACTCGAGGTTTGAATAAAGCATCAAAGTTCACCTTTTATGCCTTAAGGGATGGAAGGGACTTTGAAAAGCGTAACAAGAGGTAGAAAGGGTAAAAGAGAAATGGGGAAATTGGTGGGTACCGTGAGCGTCGTGGCGGCACTCCTCTCTCCTCTCTCCTCTCTCTTCGTTCATTTCTGCGCGAGCGCAATTAATTAAGCGTCCAAACTCCCAAGTTAATCGTCCTTTCTCGACTTGGTTGGGCTATCACTTCAGTTCAACAGAGGTGCACACGTTCGCACCAACGATGGAATTCAAGCTATCATTATGGGGGAATTAAAGCTGAAAGTACGAAAATCTAAAAGTTAAACACCAGTAATAATATGTAAAAGTTCAATGCAACAATGATAGGTACAACCCAGATAGCCAACCGTAGAACAGGCAAAGAAGGGCAATTGTTTGTCATCAAGCTTTGCTGTTTGCTTGTCAGCAATATTGCAACAATAGTTTCTAGTACGAGATTGCAGAATATTGGTAGCAAAAATCCAGCAACCATTGCTGTACGCTCATTTGTTATGCATCGGAAGCCAACTTCTGATTGCACACTTTCGCGATCCCTGTTATTGCTAACGCTAATGAAAGCTTATTTTTTCATGCGATGAATGAATTCGATAATGGGTTGGTAATGAATAACGTTACATGATAATGAGTTATTCAAGCGTTTGTTTGTCTAAGAGTTTCTAAGATTTCACGAAAAAAACCGTGACTCAAGCAAATTAATCTTCGTAGTGAGCTCGCAAAGCACCAGCAAGCCTTGCTGACAACTTTCTGACAACATGCCCCTAAGAATTTTCGGCATTGAATGCTGCCCACTTGCTGGTGGGTTGTTGGCAAAATGCTATCTGGGAAGATAAACAGAAACAGAATGTAACGATCTGTATATAGTGTATTTATGTTTTTCAAAGACGGAAACCGTACACAAACGTGGAAGGGCAGAAGCGCCCTTAACGCGGCAAACCCAGAGTCTGTGTGGGTATCGCATGACACGAGTCGAGTGTACACTTATAGTGACAGAAAAAACGAACAGCGTACAAACGACACGTACGAGGTCTCCTTCGATTTTTTGTCTCCCACTTTCAACCGCCACAGCGGGTCTCGATATCGACTCGTACGACGCACGAACACCTTTAGAACAGCGGTGCTTTGTTGATTACACTATGACTAAACAGAATCTATAGTTCAATTATTGTTATTCCAACCGTCTAAAGAATGTTTGGTCTCTACACCGAATGAACAAGTGTCGTACGCACGATTCGAAATCGACTTTGATACCACTCTCTCTCTCTCTCTCTCTCTCTCTACGACCGTTTTACCTCTTTGGTTGCTAATGTCATCTCGATTCAGCGTGGTATCGTTAATTTTCACGACAGTGTCTCTGATAGCCCACAAGTCTCGCGCGCAATTCCTCCCGCGAGTAAGAGTGTGATGGAGGGCTTTGAACTGAGAGGAAGAACGAGAGAGTGTGCGATCTAGTGGTTGTGCTGCTTCTGCTGAGTCGCTATCAATTTTCCCCTAATGGTGGCGGAGTGTAACGAGGTCGGAGAGCCGAGGAGTGTCGCGTACGATCGCATCCTCACTTCTTCAGTCCTGCTTCCTCTATATCCCCAGAGTAACACATTTACGCCGAGTTAACCTGTATGTACAAGTATCTCTTCGCCTTCTTTTCACATCCATTACCGAAATAAAATTAATTTTTCGAAACGAGAGAATGTTCTCAATCGTCTCTTGTTTGTCGAGTGATTGCTATGGTTGAACATATTCTTTCCTAAAATCTTCAACACCGCGGTCTATGATACGCGCACACATTCAACCCGCATAGCTCCCGTATATACGAACCAACTTCTCGTCTTTACGAGATGAGCGAATTTCCAGCTTCAGCTCTCAGAGCTTTTGGTGCGCTACCAACCTCGACCCACTATCACCGACTGCCACTGGGTTATAGTATTACGATCCTTGGTCAAACTGTCGACAAAACTTCCGTCTATATTGGATATTTACCGGCGTTAAATTGCAAAGAAATACCATATGAAAAAATCCAACGGGATTCAAGAACCGTGCAATTTATAATGGTGTCGATCCTATTGTTGCTGAGAAGGAACGAGACGATTTTTCATAAGATTTTTTTTTCTCTCTATGTAAAAAGCAGTCATTATTTATCGTTATATTTACATCTCGAGACAGCGGCTCACGTTAGTACTGTAGTGATTTTACACCGACTGCGTGCTCGTACGTCGAAAGATCAGAGACGCAATAATTGATGAAATTCGGTTAACGATAGTCAGAAGGTGGGAGGCTTACGTACACTTCCACCTGGATGAAACTATTAGTCGCTCTAGGCGGTACTTCTCATCGAACCGTCGTGCGGAAAACAGTATCAACGGGAGCCCAGCTCCAAAGTATTATTAATTACGTCATCCATCTCGAGCCATTACTATTGAGGGACATCGCTCAGAACCCGTAATCTCAAATTGTTGGTGCATCGATTTCAATGGTCGTGATAAGTACAACGTTATTGTTTTACCGTATAAACGACGGTTACGGTTATGGGCATATCTCTATATGAATGTCTGTACACCGCTCAACCCATCGTTCATGATGATAACAGTTTAGTCATTCTTCGTTACTTTATTTGCTTGTTATTATAAATCCTACATTGTATCTTGTGGACTTTTTCGTGATGTGATGGTATGGATGGATGGATAGATGTGTTTAAGTTTAAGAATTAAGGTTGTTGTGGGGTAAAGTCAAAATGCTACCACCGCAATGAAAATTTTTGTGAATGTATATTATCCCCTTGCAAATAGTCTGTGTCAATTTCAGAACGATGTACAGCATCGTTAATGAGAAAAAAAATCGTTAATTTTGCAGCTCATTGCATTGCTCTTATGGAGAAAATTCGCAACGATTCGCCGTATTTACGTTCCTACAGCTAAGAAAATGCTACCACATACATAAAAAACATATGTATAGTTCAAATGATAATCGCTTTAACGTTTGGTATTTTCCGAAGAAGATTGACAGCACCG
>JAPYZC010010714.1:0-10277 GCA_030522665.1 Ichneumoninae sp. A BG-2022a
ACACCGACCGCACCGCACACCGCGCGCCCCCTAGTCTCCCCGCCGCCTCACCCCGCAGGCCCAGACCCCACAACAACCTTAATCAGTATCAATTTAGTGGCCATATACACCACTCGTAATTTATACAACGATATTGATATATGTATATTTTTTTATTTTTCGTATTTTATTCCAAGCTTAACTAATAAATTTGACTGAGTTGGTGGCCACCTTAATTTGTTGGATCTTCTTAATTTTCCCATTTATTTTTTATTTTATTCTTGTCTTGAGTATATTTCGTGGCCTTATTTTAGGGTCTATATTTTTATCAATTCATAAGTGTTGACCTCAAAAGAGAAATGCCTTACGTCATCATGATTCGCTTGTCATTTTTTATTTGTCTATTTTTCTTGGTCGTGATTTTTTATTTAGCTCAATGGACATTTCTATTAGTCTGGCATTTTACGTTTACTCTCTCGAATTAATACATTAAACCAGTAAATTTCTACAGTACCTTGACGAGGGTCTCTAGGCGCTGAGGAACATGAACGTTCAAAAACCTCCGAGGCATCAGTGAGCCAAGGTTCTTTTTAGTGCCGCGGGTGAAAACTTTATGAATATACATTATACAATATTCAACGTGAAGGAAAAGTGGATATCCCAGTGAAAAGTCAATAAGTGAGTTTGCTACATTGATGGGTTAAACTCTATGTGTATCACAATTTAGGGCAAGTGACGAAACGTAAAAACAAGATGGAATTGAGGTCCTCTTAACGGTATAAGGTAGCAGTTGCAAGAGCGACTATAGAATGTGCGACAGAGTTATTATTTTCTTGTCGTGAGCGCATGACCGCAAGCACTATACTACTGCAGTCTCACCTAGTTCGCCACGCATCGTCGCTCAAGAACTTTCTACCAACATATACACACGCGCGAGAAACTCCAAGAGTCTGGCTAAGCTGCTCTTGACTAAAGTATGCGATTCGCAGTTTGGGTTAACAAAAAGCAGCTATGGTTTCATCGGGAAGCAGGTTGTTAAGTATGACATCTATGCTGAGGGGTATCGAAGTTTGTCGATTGCTCAAATAACAAATAACAAATGAATTAACTAAAAAATGGTGCAAAGTAATTTGCACGTGGCTTCCTTATTTATTACAATTTTTCGCACAGCTTTCGTCGGATCCTTTTAAAGCTATGTCCAAAATTGTAATAAATGAGGAAGCTATCCCATGTAGGGTGAACGGATGAGGTCGACGATCGGGCCAACCTCGAAGTCCACGGTGCCACCATTGGCATGCGAGCGAGGCTAGATCATCTATCGAGACTTGGATGATAAGCCTGGCCCGATGGTGCCATTTCTCATAATGTTCCGTTATGCGTGAAGCTTCTTCTATGAGGAATCCAAAAATACAGAAAATGCTTTCTCATAGAAAAAGCTTCGTGAATAAAGGAACATTATGCGAAAGCGATATGATAATCTTAATTTTCAACGCTTATGAGGAAACGATTTAAAAATTGCAATTTTCAACTTCACTGTCATCGCCAGGCCCCTTGACTTTCCAAAAGCGCCAGTGTTTGTTGAAAAGGAAAAAATGACTAAACACATTTCCGTATATTAAATCTTCATAGCCTGATCGACGTTTATGACAACACATTTGTGAGCAAACATACAAACTCACGAAAATAAACCATCACAAAAACGAGACCCCTCGACCGATTTTTACCAAATTCAATAGCAAAAATTGTTTTATGTTAGTCTACTTTTGTAGCAAGTTTCAATTCATTATCTCAAAATTTGCGAAAGCTAGAGCGCGAACACACTTTTTTCAAAAAATTCAAAATCTGTACGAATGTTTCAATGATTGCGTAAATTGTAACACGCAGTGGCCACCTGTAAATCCGTTATTGAGTCATTGACTCATATAATTTAGCAGGCCTGACACATAGATATGCGCACGGGCATGCACGTATCTAGAGATCTTTAGTAAATGTGATTTTCAACGTTTTGGAACATTCTGAACTTGTTGACATGAAATTCTGGAACACATTTTCACGAATTTTCACAGAGCTTCTTCTATAAGGAAGGGAAAAAAATGAAAAGCAAAGCAACAACTCACCGTCCGACGTTTCCGTTATTCCGCGAGCCAGCAAGTTGGGTTGAAAGGTTCCTGATACTGTTGTGTCAGTTGGGCCTTAAGCCTCCCTACCGATATGGTAGGCCCTCCGCGAATTCTCCAATGTTCTCCACGTACCACCTGGAACTAAGAGTAGAAGTAGAAGAGAAGCTCAAGTGGGGATCAGAGCAGGCTGCAGTGAGAACGAGAAAGAGGAAGATATAGAAGGAAGGTTCGGATGCTGTAAGGAGTTGTAAGGAGTTAGTGTAATCCTCGCTCGGGAGCGCCAAGTCGACGAATGAATGCGCGCAATTCCAGAAGCAGTTGAGAGCTCCTACAGTCTCTCGAGAAGATGCACATAGTTCTCCTAGCCACAGTTTCCCACCAGCACAATCTTTTAATTATGGTTAGCTGAGGGGTACCAATCCGACCCCCCTCTCTGACTCTCAACGATTACCATGAAAAAGGAGCAAAGCTCTCCGCGAATTAACGATCGTCGAAGCCGATAAACCCATCAGCCTGACCGTACCATTTCCTGTGGCGCTCTGGTCGTCCGCATAAAGGAGGATATAGAGAGCTGAGCAAATTTTTTCCTTTTCTTTCATTCTTTTATACAGCCCCCTGCACTGGCTTTTCTGCTCAAAAAACCTTTCTCACTCGACGACGACGACGACGACAAAGACAAAGCTCGGCCGAAAGACCGCAAAATAAAAAAGAAGAAAAAAATACAGCCCAAAAACAGCACTGGTTCTCTTTCTTTCTCTTTCGATTCTCCCACTTTATCCCTTATAAACACAATACGAGAGTCAATCGAGAAGCTATAACGTGCCAAACAGTTCACGACTCCTTTGGCCATTATTTTTATTTCCTCTATCTCTCGTAATCATCTTTGTAGTTTTGTTTCTCCTCTTCGTGACCCCGTCCAACCATTTCCCAAACAATACGAAAATGTTTTTGTTATTATCACATCATGTATCTTGAACAATAATGAAAATAAACGAGACGATTAATCGATTTTACTAAGAATACTTAGTAAAATTACACGGGGAATAGAAAAAAGTCCCTGAGGTAGCGTGTAGGACCTGCAACAAACATACACATGTCGGTTCTTCGCTCCAAGAGAACGGCAAAGAACGGAACGAATCTTCATCCACACGCGAGAAACGTTTCATTCTGCCCGGTGTAGGGAGATATGTCCCGGGCTTAAGGGAATCATTGCACTGCCCCATTAAACAAACGATCTCTCTTGCGAATAAGTTGATGATATAATATATGTAAAATCCAACAATTCCTCTATATATACATATATATATATATATATATATATATATATATATATATATATTGTAACTAAGGTTAAGTTGTTTCTTCTGTAGGGGAGAGCGGGGCAAAATGGGGCAACGGGGCAAAACGGGGTTTTTGGGCAAAAGTAAATTTTCCAATAATTTTTGGATCGGTCAAGGTGGCAAAACTGGGCAGAAAAGCCTGATGTATCCGATAGGGCGAATTCGGGCATCCAAAAATTATTGGAAAATGACCTTTTGCCCCGCTTTACCCTACTTTATGCTCAATGCGCCTCACCGTTATACTAAGCCATTAATAAATATCAATCAATCAATCTCTCGCTCGCATGATCCAGAATCAGTTTTCCTAGCGAAACCCAACATAGCCGATAAGTCGATGAGGAATCCTACAAATGACAGCGATACGTTTCATCGACGTGCCACGGCTATTGGTTGTTATTGTTGTTTTTTTTTTTGTCCCAGCGTTACTACAAGAATCTTCCGTTCAGTAAGAAAATCGTTTTCTCGCTCAAATCGTTTCTCCGGAATGTATGTATTTGTTTGTATGTAAGTCCCTGGCATCGTCTTTCCTACACATCGTTGTGTGTGCGCGAGCGAGCTTTCTCTACGTCGCCTCCTTTTGGTATGAGAAAAGTTCTCGTGGCGCAAACGCTAGTAAACTCGAGACAGATCGAGAGATGGGAAAGGAAAGAGAAGTAACGGTGAACGGACGAGGAGCGGAAGGAAAGAAATAAGAATGAGCGACGAACGTGCTGCTTTCAGAGAGTCGTGCTCGAAGTGGGGTAAAAGAGATGAAAGAGAGAGCGTCCAGTTAAACGTGCTGGAAGGGGATGAAGGATATCTATCCCAGAGAGAATCAAGAGTAGTATACGAAAAAGGGAGACTATCGAGACTTATAGCGAAAATAGAGTGGATTGTAGAACTTTTCGATATTTCGTTGCACTATGTCCAACGGAATTCACCGAAGACTTATAATTTTCTAGTACTACCTATCTTTTTTTTATATGAACACTCCATAAAAATTCAATATTTCTCATGAAGGATGATTTTATAATGTTCCTGTACTTAATTTTCTATCCTCTGCTGTCAATGTACAACATAAAAACCTTGCATTCACGGCTCAAGTTGGGTCTCGTCTACCTTTCAGCTTGGAGCTGCCTTTGTGCTGTCGAACGATCCTCAAAAGTAGGTCGAGATGACTGACCGAGGAAGTGAGAGGTTCGTATAAGCCCGGTTTAATAACGCGCAAGTTGTGTGTGCCGAGAGAAGTGAAGTGACGAGGAGCGAAGAGAACGACAATAGAGAAGAGAGAGAAGAGTCGTGCTGTTTCTGTTGCCACTTCTCATGCCTAAACATGCCTGACTCCTCGTCTCAGTTTCCACAGTAAGATCTCTGCCTTCCACTTCTTTCTATCACGTCGAATTGACATCTGGCATCAAGATGGCTCGGACACGAGTGCATCGTACATTTGACGTATTCTCTACCAGTATATTCCAACTTTTTCAAACCCTCAACGAATTTTTTTTCTCACCTCAAAATCTTTCTTTTTTTTCCTCAATTTATTCGATTGTTTACTTTAAATTCGATCATAACGCTCGATCGCTCGCTTCAATGATTTTAAAGGTGCTGGCACGTATTTTTTCCACTCGTACAACATTGTCGCTACTACTGCTAATGCTGCTTCTCCAAAGTCACAGTTGGATGTGTCCAACTAAGCCCCTTCCGCTTTTCCAGATGCAACTATACCCTAACCCCCTTTCGCCCTATCGACCCCTTCAACGAGGAAATCAATTTTTCCTGTAATATTGCTATTCACTCAAGTTAGTCACTTCGACTTTTTTCCAACCCCGGGCACTAGGGTGGTCCTTAACTTGAGTTTTTTTTTTTTTTTTTTTTTTTATTCTCTGGGGGCCACGCCATGTTATCGTCAAGTATAAAATAAAAATATTATGTGTGAATGGTCCCCGAGATTAATGCACATTTAGAGGATACTATCAGCTATTTAGAAAATAAAAAACTTAACGAAAAATTAAATTAAAAATCTGAATTTAAAGTAAAAAATGAAAAATTTGAAATTGTCTTGCAGACACACCCCTCTTCCAAACAATAACGTATAAGAAAAATTCTGCCATATCGGTACGAAATCGAAGCATTTTCAGAAGTCGCTACCAAAGGTTTCAAAAAAGCGAGTTTTTTTTGTAAAGTATATCTAATACTTAAAAAATGTTGTAGAAGGTGAAAATCCGCAGCGGAAAAATAGTCAAATATTTAATTTGAGCAGATATGTTTTTTGGAACAAAATTTCAACAAATAAAACCCAACTTGTATCGTGTTATAAGGTAAACGTCCCAGTAATCGACTAGTCAGCGAAAAAAGAGCAATAAATAAGACTGTGAGTGCTTCTGGACGCTTAAATAAATAAACGACACTTCCTCCAAGGTATGTACAACATTGTATGAACTTTTGAGGTTTATAAAATCACAGCAGTGATTATAAGAAAATGAAAAAGTTGTGGTGTCCGAGTCGAGCGTGACTTCACCGGAGTCCTTGATTTGACATCACATATGAAGCATCTATTATAACTAAATGAATGTTCTGTTGTTGTAAAATTTTTATTTGTGCAAAAAATCGCAGATGTCGATGCTTGGTTCAGAATAACATATAAATGTCCGGATAATCGGCCTACTGTCAATCACTAAGACACAATCGTGGATCGAAAATATATGAAAATCACGTATTGCTTTTATTAATTGAATGATAAACAATAATGTAAGAATTAATTCATACCCGACGTAGCTTCTGGCATCTATCGCGCGATAGCCGATATATAGGGTAGAGCGGGGCAAAACGGGGTTTTTGGGCAAAACGTCATTTTCCAATCATTTTTGGATGCCGAATTCGCCCTATCGGATACATCAGGCTTTTCTGCCCAGTTTTGCCACCTTGTCCGATCCAAAAATGATTGGAAAATTTAGTTTTGGCTCTCCCCTATGTCAGTAGACGTCCAATGGATACAACCAGTAATCGACCTGACGTAGCTCTGTGCACCGTGAAGCAAACCTGGAAGACCGACTGTTACTGACATCCAAAAGTATAATTAACCTTCACTCATATTGAGTAAACCCCAAAGTGGTACGGTTCTCACTAAAGGAAAAATAGTAGGTCCCGTCGTTAATAACCATACCAATTGATTCGACGCTAAATAATAACATATAAAAAATAAAAATAAACTCGAACCAAGAATAAAGATATCAACTATAAGACAAGAGTATAAAAGCGATACACGCGCAGCTGTTAGCGAAGGCACTGCTGCGAGCTAAACTGGGGTAAAAAAGTTTATCGATTTTTTTCTGTTGGCGTAAAGCGTCCCATGGAAGGGATTTTGTACGTGTACTTCGAGTTCAATTTCGTATCCCCATTCATCTATCCTTCTCTTTGACGCGCTTGTTCGCTCCTTGTTCGTAATCCCTTTTCTTATTTTCCTCGCACAACCCGTACTTGAGTTGGACTACCATCGCGAGACAGACGAAGAGAGAGAGAGTGAGGGGGGGGGGGGGCTATCGTTTGAGGAACTTTTATTAAAAAGCCAGCGCTGAAAGTACACGAATTTTCGGCGGTAATCTCGAGATTTCGCCGCAGACGGAGGAGCATCTCGGACACACATACACATACATCCAGTATTACATATAGGAAACGAGGGTGAAAAGTACACCTTGCGGATAGAAGAGATGCGACGAAAGACGCCAAGTGAGCTTTAGGAGGTTCGATTGCGCTGTACCACACTATAATGGAATGCTCACAACGGAAAGAGTACAAAGAGAAAGAATTTTTCGACTAGATAAAACTGCTTAGCGGAGCTACGCGACGACAACTGTAAGGACTTAGCACCCATCTTCGTTAAACGAGAAGCTGCTTCTCGTGAGTTGACTAACTTGCCTCTTTGTTTCCCTTTCCTATTCTCTACGCCGGTTTCCAGGTGTCCAGTATCTTCCGTAGCGTTTCTGCGCTTCCACGATCGAGGGTGTTTCTTTTTTTTTTTCTTCTTTTTTCTTGCATTTCACTCGTTTTACCTGTATCGGTAAACTCTTAACGATAGATCGTATACATACCATGGATAGACTGAGAACAAGAAATTGTTGGATTAGCCGAGGGGCAATGAGACACGTTCAAAATCGTTATTCGGTTTGTTTGTTTACATGTTTGTTTATATTGACATATTTTGAATTGACTGACGTGATCAATCAATCACCAAAATAATGTTTTAAGTATACCATCCAAATAAAAGCTTTGAACGTATAGTACAGCGACTTTTGGTTAAAACAAAATTTTTTTTTCTCAGTGGATAGGCCTGAGAAGCAGCCTTTTGCAATAAAGCTCCTATCCACTCGATATGTTTAAAGTTTCGAAATGTTTAAAGTTTAATTTAACGCTGCATCGAGCAACTCGCGACATGCACCCAGTTTCATCAAGATAGGAGACGTACACATCTATGCTTCAACGTGTTTAAATAGCCATTGACGTGACTACGATATATACTGCAAGGCTAATAATCAGTGTGGCGCGTAATTAAAAAGGATCATGGGACCATAAATTACGGTTCCCAGAGGGTGTTGCAAGATCCAACTAACGAGTCGAAATTTTTCACCCAAATTAGTCGCGATCGTTTGCTCAATGAGCGATGAATTGGTTTAAACTCCCGAGGGAAGTTTGATAGGGGGTTCGCGATAGGAGATATCACTGTCGCTCACTGTTTACTCAGCACTGTGCCAACCCCGTCGTTCATACCTTGCTTCAGCCTGACGCAAAGTGCAGGGTTACATAGAGAACTTGGTCACATAGAGAACTGCGAGAGGGCGTCCAGTGGGTAAAGAAAGGGAAAGAGAAAACTAGATTGTGTGAGGTGTCAGACACCGCGTACAACGAAACGAAACGATGAATTTAAGCAGATTTATAATTACACACCACTGCGATATCGCATCGTGTAGGAGAGATATCGAGAATACCGAGAGTCATAGAGGGATCGCATACTATACGAAGGATGAAACGACACCGATGTATAGAGTTCGGCATAGCGCGCGGCTACGTTATTTACGGCTTCTCCGGCAGTTTCGGTCTCGAATGAAATACGGCTCGGTGATGGTGTACCGAGAGAAAGCTCAAGCTCCGACACACGGTCGTTTACGGTGCGACAAGTGAGAGACCGACAAAACGGAACACTGACGTTGCGAGGGTCCCATCTCTACGCACTGCGCTGAATGTTCCGCGTGCATGCGTGCATGTGTGTGAGTACCTACTGGCTCTCACTCGAGGACAAGAAAAGGTGGTAGCAACGCGCTGAAAAATTCGACCCAAGCTGTACTGGAATAAAAAGCAAGAAAACAGGTAGAACGAGGTCACCGATAAATCGTTCTTTTCCGAGCAGAGAAACAAATAATAATTAGCCTCTCTGAAGTGAAAAATTAACGTTATCACTTGAGAATGTCTGCCACAGTCCCTTGTATTCTAGCTACGTTTCCCTCGAGATCGAACTGTGCGTACGTGCCGTGGTACACACAGTTGTCGCCTCCGACAAGTACAGTCCGATGTAACTACAGCCCGGGTTTCGGCGGTCTGTCAGTGGAACTGCAGAGTTCGTGCCGCCTGTATCCAGTTGCTACATGTCTCCACATATAACGCATATAGGGAAACGCCGACGCATCAAGCGCGTGGCCATCACCCATACTTCTTTCCCGTAATGCATTGTGCCTTTCCGTACGAATGGATGAACCGGTATAGGCACCCGTTACTCTCCCGCGGTACTATAGACTGAACGCAGACCGCAACATTAACGAGCATTACAATAGGCATTTGGGTATCTATTTTGCCTGAGCGCAAATTTTGTAGGCCTGACTGTCAAACATTTTGCATTACAAGAATTATTTTTTTGGTTTTCGAAAAATATAGGTATAACAAAACATATTAACGATAGTGTAACGATAAAAGTACACGTTAATGGGGTTTACTGATCGGAAAGCGAAAAGCTGTAGTTGCCGGAAGCTATGAAAGTAAATACTTTATACTTGGCGAAAAAATAATATTAGAGATAACGCAACAACGGGCTGATTCCGATATCAATCGCGAAAAGCGGCGAGGGACTATAATTATTTCAATTTTCATACCGGAAGCTCCTAATTATAATAACCTATGGCGGGACCGTTTTTATTTTTATTTTTATGTGTTTGTCTGTTCACTTTTTCGTAGACGAAAATGGTCAGGGTCGTCGTCTTTGGCTTTTACGTTATGTGAAAAGGCAGACAATATGCCCAGAGATAAACCCTCCATCGACATCTTAACTCGAAAATGTTTACCAGTATCTGACCGTCGAATGGAGCCTGATGCACGTTACTCTGTGACTCGCCCCTCGTTTCCTTGCTACGCCCCCCCCCCCCCCCGCCCCTAATATTTTACCAACTCCCGGAAACGATTAAATCCCAGGAACTCTGCTGATTATTTAAACTTTTTGTTCCTCCCCTAAGTGCAGCTGCTACGTAAAAAGGAAGTAAAAAATATAACACCGAATTCGTACGAGTTTAAATGTCTATCTAAAATAAAGATAAGGAAAAACATTAATGGTAGGACGAATGAGAAATAGAGACGAAAAATGTCAATAGGACCGGTGAGCCGGATTCTAGCAGGGTAAAATCGCACATAGATAGAATACCATTACCTAGCTTTACCCTTTTAGTTTCTTTTTACATTTTTTTTTCTCTTTTCTTGGCGCCACAGGTCGGTAGTACGTGGCGAAATTACTGGAGCCAGGCAAGCGTTTCATCGGGGAACGCACCAGGAATATGTTACATATATACCTGTACACACAGACACACACACACACACTATATAT